>PVJX010032876.1:0-20110 GCA_004027295.1 Dolichotis patagonum
GATATTATAATACCCATTGATCATTCTCTGTTATTCGGTTCAGAAAGCCCTGGAATTCTTTCACTATATGCATGCCTTTATACTATTGTGTTATGTTTGATATTATTGTAATTGAAACTATGCTCAACTATAGCAGAGTAAGAGATATGGCGTTAGATACTGTTGATGTCCAGTTGACTTAATGTAAAGTACTGTGTTGAGTATGTTGTCCTCTTCTGATCTGCTCTGTATTGCCCCCTTTTGTTTTATTCTCTTTTAAATAAAAAAATAAAGAAAGAAAGAAAGAAAGAAAGATACCCTTATCAATTAAAATCAATTATAAAATTCTCAGCCTTTCATCCTCAGGGAGCAGTCCTCTCTTAGACTCACCTGCTGCTCTCTTGCAGTGCGTAAGTTCTTCTTTTTCTATACTCTTTCACTACTGGTAAAGTTTTTTTTTACTACCTACAGTACCAGCCCTACATGCATAGAGCACTATTTAGCATTTCAACAAAACTAAAGAAGCAACAAATATTGTCTTAAGGGATGTAGAAATAGTGAAAGGTTCTGCTCTAGTATAAATTACTGTACAATTACAGCGGTGTTTTAACATGGTGGAAGGCCAAAGTGGTAATGCTTACCACTTCCTCCTTCTTCTCCAGCCCTAATTGCAACTCCCCTTCCTGTTTGCATGATAAGAGAATTCCAATCAGTTCCTCATATCATCCACATCTGCTCCATCCACCACTTCCAATCAGAGGTCATATAACCCTCTGCCTCTCTGTATCTGGTTGAAGGAGACAGCCCAACTGTCATGGGTTGTGTGCTTCTTTTCACGTCCTCAATAAACCTGTTCTTTTTTTTACTTTTGGCTTCTCTATTTTGCTAGATATCTCTAACATTTTGGTGCCTTGAGTGTTGGATGTCAGAGTGCTAGCACCTGGGAGTCACTCATAGTTCAATCCCCCCTGCCTATGAACCACCTTTCCTCTGGGACCTGTTTATTTGCCACTGCTAATCAACTTGCAACACCGACCCTCCTCACTCATCACAGGTGAGCTGCCATCTGAGGTTTTCTGTTTCCTTTCCTAAAATTCACAAGCTTGCATCAGAAAACCTACCTATTGCCATCCCTGGACAGAGATAGCAGTTTTCATGTTCCTTGGGCAGGACAGCCCCAGCAAAATTGTTACCTTCTTGGTCTCTGGGACCCTGCCCCAAACTCTGTGACAGCTGATAACAATGGGTGTTGGAACCTTCCATGTCACACTTTCAAAACAGGTGATGACTTCTTTTGATAGGTGTGACCCAGGACAGCTTTCATGTTCCTTGGTGGGGGGAGCTAAAGCTCTTACATCCCAAGGCAAAGTTGTTCTTTTGTCTCACTTTTAATTCAGTCATGGGGACTACTATTTCCTGTCCCCCAAAAGACATACCTCTGAGGTGCCTGGGTCATAACCTTGGTGCTCTTGGTGTCAAGAAAGCTATAAAAACCAAAAAGCTAATCTTTTATTTATACTTTTGTCACAGTGGTGGCAGTTGGCAGAAACCCCTCATTTTTAGGCTTTTTTCACTTTGAGGACGTGTCCTCTCATTCTGTCTCGTATGATGACCCAAACATTTCTGGCTCACTCTGGTCCACCAGGAAGTCTCCCTTCCTCCCCACTAGACCCCTTAGATGATGTATCTCCTGTTTTCACGGTTCCTCCCCCATATCTCCAAGACCAAACCCCACAGCTTTCTCAGACAGAGCTTTCTGTGCCCCCTGCATCATCTCTCCCACTTCCTCACCCCCAGTGGCCTCTAATGCTTCCCTTAGTTTTGCTCCCCAGACTCAGATTTGTCAATTGCCTCCACCTGAGCCACCTATTCCATTGGATAGCTCTTCTTTGTCTCCTACTCCTGCGTCACCATTTTTCCTGCTGGCTCACCATACTCATTCTTACACATTTCAGTCACCTAGCAGGCCACATGGTATTTGACTGCCATCTTGCAATCCCAGACCACATGGTCTCCAGCAGCCATTTTGCTGCAGCTCACATGGATGACAGCTGCCATCTTGCAGTCCTCCTCCATGTGACAGTGTGCCACCATCTTGTAACAGGTCACTGGGTTAATGGCCACCATCTTGCAGTCCCTCATCATGAGATAGATAGCAGCCATCTTGTGGCAGGTCACATGATGACCAGTCACCATCTTGTGCTCCATCACGGTGTAACCAGCAGCAGCCATCCTGTTGTGGGTCTCATGGTAACCAGTCACCATCTTGTGCCTCCCTGTCATGTGGTGAGAAGTGGTCATCTTATGATTGATCACCCAGTAACTGCCCACAAATGCCTGCTGGGCAATTGGCTGCTTGGTGGCCATCTACACCTCCCAATTCACAGCCTTCTTAGCTTCAATCCCTATTCCCCCTTTGGGAACAGGCTGGTCCCAAGGGACAAGTTGATATTCATGTTACTTTTTTCCTCTTGCCAATCTATCACAGAGTAACCATAAATTAGGTATCTTTTCTGCTATTTTTATTTCAAGAGATCTCTATCAATTAACTTCAAAAAGGTTTGCGCTAGTCTATTTATTATAGTTCAAATTGGCCAAATATATTTGAGTGCACTCTGATTTTGTAATATGTTTGTCAGTCTGTATATCTGTTGTCTGTTTGTCTAGTCTGTTTATACTGTACAGATCATCTGTCCATGTTTGTCCATTTGGCTGCTCTGTAAACACTTCTCCTTTTTATTTGAGTGCAACAATCTTTTTTTCCTTTTTCTTTTACTTTTTCAGATCATTTAATCAAGGTTTATTTGGGTTATAGATTTAAAAAGCATGCTTCCACCTAGGTTGCCAGCTGGTCAAACTGATGCTAAAACTGATTAAACAAAATCCCTTGGGATGAGTAGAGATTAGACAATTTATCAATTTATCAATTGATAAATAGGAAAGTGTTCACCTTGGTAATTTATTTATCCCAAAATCCCTTGGGATGGGTAGAGATTAGACAATTTATCAATTTATCAATTGATAAATAGGAAAGTGTTCACCTTGGTAATTTATTCATTAATCAGAGGCCCCAATAATCTCCATAGTCTTATTGGAGACACCCCAACTAAAGTTCATATGACTAAAACAATTCATTGTTGCTGATCTGATGGTATATTCACACCTTCAAATATAAAATTTGGATTGTTTATGATGATGAATATTTTCTTATGGATCCAGACATCTGCTTTTTTCTTGTGCTCCAGCTAGGAGATTCAAGTCAAATCAACATGAGGTCACCAGTCAAATGATAATTTTTAAAAACAACAATTTATACTTAGAGATCCTTAAATGTCAAGCAGTACAAACAGTGTCACAAATTTCTTCAGTACTCAAATGTTAAAACACCCATGTTTAATAGAAAATAGCAGTTCCATTTAATGTTCTATGTTAAGCTCACGGCCTCTACTACACTGTACTGTTATCAATCTTTTCTTCAGGACAACTACAATTTAGAGACAATTATAAATTCCTTTTATATTTCTTTTACTGGAATCCACAAGATCTTTTCCAGAAAAAAGTTATATGACACATATTGAGGTCATAATTAACTATACCCAACTGGTCTTAAATGACACTGCAGCTGATCTCTCTCCTAGATAAAAAAGGTTAAATTAATAAAACAGGCCATCCTCCAAAATCAGATGGCATTAGACATTCTAACAGCACAGGAGATACTTACATAATTTTAAAACCTAAATATGTGTATGACAAATCAATGACATATCAGTTTCTATAATTCTCTGGACCTTATTATTATCCTCCTTATGGGAAACCATTACTAAAATTATACTCATAAATTCCCTGTTGATTATATTATTTGGCCCCTGGATACTTAACTGATTCTTTATCTTTGTATCCTATAGACTTAAAGCTATATACCTACCCAAGATGAAAATGCCTGCTATCTACTGAGGGCCACTGTTTAAAAGCTCTGCAGAGTATCCGTGACTGCTGTTCAACAAATTCAACTCCCTTCAGCCTGAAGAAGCCAGATCAACCATCGCTCATTACCCCTCATGGCAGTTTGGGTCACTTCTTCAGAGGAAACCTGATAAAGGCAGGTAAGTCAGTTAAACATGTTATAGGGAGTCAAGCAGGGCTAGGACCTCAAAGGAGGAGCACAGAGGACCTGATGTCTTGTGACCATGGAGGAGACAGATACCTCCTACTGTGGGCTAGATCCCAAGACAAAAGGCTAAACTTGGCCCTCAAATCCACAGGGGGACATTCTTAACATGTCTTTTCATGTTGTCAACAACAGAGATAAAACTCAAAAGGAGGAAAAATAACAATCTGATCTTTTAACAGTGACAGTTGGAGCTCTAAGACAGGTAAACCAAGACAAGGTGGAGTTGCCCGAGCCCCTCCCATACCATGGTTCAAGTACAACTAAAAGGATGCTGGGCAAGAGAATGCCCCCTCTGCAATCCAAAGGGCCATTGGAAGAGTGACTCTCTTAGCCACCAGAGAGTGGGTAAGCCATCTTCCAACTCCTTGCCCTCATAGGAGATCTCATCACCACTGGTTTCATCACTGACTGATCTACTTGGACTTGCTGCTGAAGATTGGTGGGGCTCAGGGCTCATAGCCCCCATTAAGGTATCCTTCTCAGAGCCCCAAGTCTCACTGGAGGTCTCAGGTGAAACACTCTCTGTACTTGTAGACATGGAGGCCATGCATTGTGTTCTTCCTGAGTTTTCAGGCTGTTATACTAAATCTTCAGTCTTTGTAGTGGGTGTTGACAGCCAGCCTACACAGCCTTTTCAAACAGGACACATTTCATGCAGGTTTCAAGCTCTCTTCTTTGCCTATAGCTTTCTAGTAATTCCAACATGTCCCACACCCTTTTTAGGTAGGGATTTTCTTCAAAAACTTAACTTCTCCTTTACCTTTCTCTCCACAGCTCTCATCCTCCAAACACTCTCACAATGCACCACAAAACTGTCCCCTCCCTTCCCTTCTTCCTTTATTGATCCCATAGTTTGAGACACCTCCAACCTCAACAGTGCTATCCATGCTATGCCTGTTTTAATTCATCTCTAGGATCCTTCAATTTTTCCCTGCATTCCCCAATATCCTATAGCTCCCAAACATTTATAGGGACTTAAACCTATAATCAAGCATCTTTTAGATAATGGTTTTCTTAGACCTATTCATTCACCCTAAAATACTCCCATTCTCCCAGTACTCAAGCCTAATGGGTCCTATCATCTGATACAAGACCTTAGGGTAATCAATGATGCTGTTACCCCAATTCAGCCTGTGGTGCCAAACCCTTATACTATGCTCTCTCATGTCCTCCTCTCCTCTCTACCACTCACTTCATAGTCCTAGACCTTAAAGATGCCTTTTTTTTTTTTACCATCCTCTTACACCCTGATTGTTAGGATTCCTTTGCGTTTATGTAGACTGACCCAGACACTCTCACATCTCAAAAACTTACTCACACTTGTCATATCTGTGTTAGAACCTCTCCTCGGAGACTCATACCACTCCTTTCCTTTCCTACTCATCAATTTCACAAACACAACCCTGGTCAGGACTGGCAGATAGATTTTACATACATACCCCACCACAAAACTTTCAAATATATTCTTACCTTTGTCTGTACTTTTTTAGGATGGGTAAAAGACTTTCCCACAACCAGAGAGATTGCTGATATAGTTACTAAAATTCCATTACAAGAAATAATTCCAAGGTTTCATCTGCCTTAGAGTATCCTGTCGGATAATGGTCCAGCTTTTATTTCTCAGATCTCTCAACAGGACTACAACCAAAGTGTAGTGGCCCCTACCTGGTCTTCCTTGGAACTTCAATGGTGGTCAAGGTCACTGGACTGCCATCCTGGTTCCACATCACTCAAGCTAAGTGGTGTCCTCCTAACCCTAACTCCCTTGCTCTAAAAATCCTGAGTGGTCATCTCATCTCCTATCTCCATCTTACCAAGGCCCCACAGACACAATTTTCAGGCCAGGTCATCTTTTGTTATCCTATTTGCTTCCTCATCCCTTACATGAGACCCCCACTGGGTCTAGGATCTCCTATCACTTGTAGATGCAGCCACAGCCCTCCCCACCCCTACTCTATAATTTCCCAAACATGATTCAACTGTCAGGTCTTATTGTCATGCTTCCCATTCTCTCCAGCTCAACCCCTGGACCAAGGATAAGTCCTACCTACCTTTTTATTTTACCCTTTCAGATGGGGGAATAATTGCCTCCCATAACTTCATCCCTCCCCACTCCACACTCATTTTTCAGATTCTTCTTCACCAAGGTCCTGATGGAATGACACTTTTGGATCAAGGGCAGGTTTTCTTCTACCTCTCCTGGGTCGTTTAAATATGATGGTGGCCTGCTTCTTTGTAGCACCTTGTCTTTTTGTTTCTCCAATCTAGGATGTGAGTGTTCACCAATGATAAAGTTGTCCTGGATAAAACACCTGATATCAGCTTCTACATGGGCATCAACCATCATCCTGTCAACCCTCCTAAACCCCAACATGATGCCCCTGGTCAGCAAGAAATAATAAGAGAGAGTCTTCATGATTTTGCTAACAATAAAATGATGGGAATGAAAGAGTTTAACCCTAGAATAAATTACAGGACCTTATGGTAGTAGTTCAACATGTTGGAAGGCCAAATCAGAGATGCTTACACTGACAGCTACTTCCTCCTTCTTCCCCAATCACAACTTCCTTCTTCCTTTCCCTGTGTGCATGAAGAAAATTCCAATTAGCTCCTCATTCATCATCAATGCCCAAGCAACACATCTGGTCAAAGGTGATATACACCCCACACCTCCATATCCAGGCAGAGGAGAAAGCCAAACCCTTGCTGGTTGTGGGTGCCTCTCCATGTCCTTTAAATAAAAGGGCCACTTTGATTTTTTCTTAAATTCTTCTCCTTTATTGCACCAGAAAACTCTAACACTGGTCTGGTCCCTCAGAAGGCAGAGGTGAGGCACTTTGTAGTACATGCTGAGGGGAGTCTAGTCCTATTAAGGAAGAAGGGGCTGTTTTTGTTGGCCATGCAGCAGGCCATTGTTCTAATGCAAGTACAAACACATCCCCACCAGTGTCTGTTAAACCTTCAAAGCATTTTCCATTGATCTTTACAAAACACATAGGCCTGCTCATAGTCACCTCCTGTGTAAAATAAAATTTTCTTTTTGAGTGTTGCTCTGAGGGTCTTGCTCCCTCATGAGTGGTCTATGTTTAACAAAAAAGCCTTATCTATAGGTAACAAAAACAACTGTGCCATATACTCGTCCTGTTCAAAAATCTAGAGATCCATAGTGAAAGAGTTTTGCCCTAGAATAAATTACAGGACACTATGGCTGCAGCTCGACATGGTGGAAGGCCAAATCACGGATGTTTACCCTGACAGCCACTTCCTCCTTCTTCCCCAATTACAACTTCCTTCTTCCTTTCCCAGTACACGTGAAGAAAATTTTGATCAACTCCTCATGCATTATCAATGCCCACCCCAAGCACCACATCTAGACAAAGGTCACATATATCCCACACCTCCATATCCGGGCAGAAGAGAAAGCCAAAACCTTGCTGATTGTGGGCTCCTCTCCATGTCCTTTAAATTAAAAGGCCACTTTTATTTTTTCTTATATTCTGTTCCTTTATTGCACCAGAAAACTCTAAGAGTTATTGAATCTGCTGGGTAAAGCTGGCTGACGCTTTAATTCACAGGTTGTATTTCATCTAATGTTTGGCCAGGGCAAGGAAAGGCTCTTATCTCGTTTTTTGGCAAAGATGCACTATGCTTATGGAATTTAGAACAGCAATATTTAGACCAATGTCTTCCTTTTTGGCACCTTGGGCAGAGTCCAGGGATGAAACCAAACCTTCTGCATTAGAAGCATCCTTCTCTTGAGCTACTGCAGCCACAGATTCTGGCCTATGAGATTCAGCAAGAACTCTGTAATATTCTCTAATATGCCCCACTTTTCAAAGTTGGAGCATTTTAAATTACTCCCTTTTGCATTTGCAAAACTGATCATAACTTGAGCCATCATAATTGTCTTAAATGATTCAGTTCCAATTTCCTAACAAGCCCAAATATGTGTTGTTAAATCATTAGTTAATTTTACAGGATTTAAAGCTTGTTTTAAGTTTCAATTGACATATCCATTTGCCAAATGTAGAATTAAATGTCCATAGCTTGTATGTTTGAAATCTGTCTGTGAACAGCTTCTTGTAAGTTAGTCACAAATTGAGTAAAAGGCTCCTTAGGGCCTTGAAAAACATGGGAAAAGGACTGCATGGGAACCCAATCCTCTGGAATAGTTAACTATTCCCCTTTCAGTAAATCTGCCAATTGTGGACATAGCTCATCAGGACATTGTACCTGATCTCCAAGGGGTGCCTATCATCCCATCCCAGAAAGCATTTCCTCATCTATTTCCACACATGGATTAGGACCTGTTCTGTTTCTCAGAGCCTGCTCTGAGACAATTTTTTTTTTAATTTGGTACAATTACATCAAAATGAAGGAATTGAGTAGGAGACAGGCACTTTGTGTTAGATGTTTGATATCTGGTTCCCAGATAAAATGACTTATTCACACTTGCAAGAGTCACACTTGAAGGCTTCTCTTCTCCAGGAGTTCCTGGTGAAGATTCTTGCTGTGAAGGCCTTCTCCATCTCATAAACTTTCCACTCTAAGTGAACTTCCTCATTTAACCTAAAAATTGCCACTCCTAGGTTTTTAGGTCTCTGGTCCAGACACCAGTTATCACAGATGGATCAGACTCACAGTCTCCCAAAACAATGCACAGTGAAAGCTTAAATGAAAGAGACAATGGTACAATTTTAGGGCTCCCAGAAGATCAAAACCCTCTAGCAGAATTTGAGATTCTCTGGAGGCTGAGACAAGGAACATATATATTTACTGAGTTTTCAAACAAAGGAAGGGGTTACAGTAGGAAGCATAGGAAAACTGAGCAGGACCTTGAGAGTCAGTTTGAAGAGTTCCCCAAGTACAGCTGCCTGGCAATTGAGAGGTCATGAGTTCATTCCTTGGTACAAAAAATATTTTTAAAATAAAATAAAATAAAATAAAATAAAATAAAATGACTTTCCCAAGTACCAATGAGGAGAACTATCTCAGCTCTTTGTTGACATTTATTGCAAGAGTGTGGAGCCTGCAGCTACAGTCTCTATTTACTTAATTGGTGTCAGAGCCAGGCATCCTCAGCTGTGGCTTTATGTTGTCCTTTGAGATGTTACTGCATCACAGGCCACTTCAGGCCTCAGCCTGGACCAGTGACTCATAAAGTCTTACTTACTATGAATCCACTTTACATCTCCAGACAAGGGGCCTAAGCCTGGAAAGACTCACAGATAAACATACAAAGCCAATTGATTAATTTTACATCCTGCTCAGAGCCACCTCCTAGTAGTCTCCATCATAAATGCATGCAAGCCAAACCTTTGCTGCTGAATCTACAAAATGTCAAAATATGCATGACTGATTGAGGGTGATGCCAGGTCTCTGGGCTGCTGGCTGGGCACTTGCCTGTGGGACACATTGGCCTCCCGTCTCTCTGGGCCTGGGCAGGGAGTGGAACAGAAGCAGTGCTGTGGTTCTGGAGTGTTCCACAAAAAGAAGGGACACAGAAACTTCTCAAGACAAAAGCAGCAGGAGGTCCTTGAACCACCTGGAGGATGGTTCCCTAAGGAATCCTGGATGTTCTCAGAGGGCAGAGGAGCCGGGCAGAATCAGAGTGAGCAAGACCCACTGGGAATGCCCGGCAGGACCCAGGCCACCTCTACCTTCCTAACCACTTGTGATGCCACGGAGCGTAGGACTGGAGTCTTCTCACAGTGGCCCGGGCCAGGAGGCCACTATGCATTTGACAGATTTGCTTTTCCAGCATCAGCTTCCAAGAGGGGCAGCTACCAGTGGGCTCTTGGGCTCTTCTTCCTAAGATTTGGGGTACAGGGGCCTGACAGGCATGGGACACTCAAGTCCTTCTGATTCCAAAGTTTATACTAGCAGCCCAACCAGGATAAAAGTAAATCTTCTCAAGAAGAAAGAACCAGGACAAAGGCCTGGAATGTCTGTGGCTCAGGGGGAAGCCTTCACCTAGCACGAGGAGGCCCAAGGCTCCATCCCTAGGATCTTGTACACAGGTGCCCAACTACAATCCCCACCAGACCCACAGCAGTAATTTGAAACTCCTCTTTCTGAATCTGCTGGAGTGACATCGTCTTCAGACAGCTTCTCAACACAGCTTCCAACAAGCCAGGCTTGGGAAAGAAGTGATTATTAAATAAAAATGTGACTGCAGTGTCCAGAAGTCCCACACACCATGCATAAAAGAATGAGCTGGAAAGTCTCAGCTTGCAAGACTTGGAGGAACAGTAACAACTGCAGTGTTTCCAAGTATAATTAGAAGCCTGCCAAGTATGGAGGCACACACATGCAATCCATGTACTCGGGGAGGTTGAGGCCAGAGATCACCAGGTTAAAGCCAGCAGTGGAAACTGAGTGACTTTGCAATCACTGAGTCAAAATAAATTAAAAAACCAGTTTGAGTTTTAGCTCAGTTGAAAGGCACTTGGTTCAAATTGAAGTGAGAAAGAGCCAGAGTGCCTGCAGGAGCAGCCTGAGGATAAGTAGAGCTGCCAGGGAAGCGCTGCTGGGCACCTAAATTCCTGGCACTGTGAGAGACCCAGAGCCAGTGGAGAGGAGGTAGCCACTGGCTGCTGTTAGAAAATCTCCATGTACATGGGATCCAAAGTACAGAGACGGAGCCTGTGCATGCAAAGCACATGCTCTACCATGTGCTGCACCCCCACCCTCGGGAACTTCATGACTTTGTTCCCAGAGGTGGTGGGGCCAATACGAGGTCCTCAGCTTCTTCAGACACCAGGATTGAAGGATGAGGGGTCTCTTTATGCTTCCTGCCAAGGCAGCGACTGGCCTCCAAAGGGCCTCAAATAGATTTCCTAAGAGGAGTCACTTACTGGTTCTGCCACGAATACCAATCGCTGAACACTTGACTTCTCTCCTTCAGCTGGGCAAGGAACTAAACTATCACTTCCAAACAGCCCCTTCTATATGTTCACATGAAAGAAAGCAAATATCAAAGTCTCTCTAATCATATGCCTCTGGAATAGAGCAGCTAAACCTTAGTCACCACAGCGCTCCATCAACAACAATCCAGGCTCCTTTTTTGTTGTTTTCCCCTTCACCTGGACTACCAGGTGCAGACTGACTATCACATAACTGTGCAGGCCTCTCAGCCAGCACAGAAGTATCAGGGGAGAAGAGGAGCTTGGCAGCACTGCTACTCCACGGTACCATCCTGTGACTGGGCCCCTAAACTGGCCTTTCTCAGAACAAAGCCCATGAATTGAGATGAGCTCTGCAGACCCTTGACTTAGAATCCTTGATCTCTGCATTCTGTTTTGAGAAGAGAGCTCCAGGGAGGTTAATCAGGTTGCTCAGGGCTCTCTGCAAAGCAAGACCTGAATTTTAACCCAGGGTTTTAAAGTCTACATTCACTGTCCCTCTGGGCACTGAATAATCTCACAATTTAGTTCATGTGTGTCAGAGCCCAAACACAATAGCCTGCAAGTGAAATCTGGAGCACACTTTTCACCTGCAAATTCTTAGTAGAACACAGCCACATCCTTTCATTTCCATGCTGAGAATGGCAACCTAAGAAAAATAGGAAAGAGAAAAACAATGCCACCTCAACTTGACACCAAACACAAGTGGGCTTAATGATGTCTACAAAATGTTTCATCTAGAATAGAATACACATTTATCACAAAAGCACACAGAACTTTCTCGAATACATACCATGCCAGAGGCTATAAAGCATGGTTAAATCAATACACATGAGCTGAAAGAATGGTCTGAATATTAACAGATTATAACACAATAAAAGCATAAACAAACTGAAAAAGAGACTATAGAAATTACGCAAGCACAAGAAGATTAAATAGTATACTCCTAAACATTCTACTGGTCTGTTAGAGTTGATTCATTGTGTCAACCTGGGGAAACCAGAAGTTTAACTGTTACAGCAGGGGCCGGGGTTCTCACTTTGTAAACATCCTGAGCCTGCACAGGAGGAGGGATTGGAGAAGGCATGGGTGTGTAGCCTGCATAAAATATAAGGGGGGAAAGAAGCTTGCCCTCCCCCTTGCTCTTATTGCTTTTCTTTTCTTCTGCCACTGTGGACTGTTGCCTCATGCCTACCATTCTGCCTTGGAGTCTGGTGGTTATGGTCTGAAACCTCCCTAAACTGTATGCTAACTAAACTTTTGTTTCCTTAGTTCTGAGCATCATTTATTTTGTTTCAGCAATGACAGAAAAGTAACTAAGGCAGAATTTGGTACCAGAAAAGTGAGGTCATTGTTACGACTATACATGACTATAAACTTTCTTGAGTACACACATCTGAGGCTATAAAACATAGGTAAATCAATACACATGAGCTGAAAAAATGGCCTGAATAGTAACAGATCATAGTAGAATAAAAGCACAAACTGAACAGCAAAAGAGACCACAGAAATTAACACTTGAAGATTAAATAATACACTCATACACATTCAACTGGTCCTAGGAGAGATCAGGGAAAAGTTAAAACTACATACTACTGAATACCAATGCAAGCATAACATACCAAATCTATAGGACATCATGGGAGATGCTGAAAGGGATAATTCTATAACTGTGAATGTTCACAATGTAAAAACAGAGCAATCTTAAACAGATAACATCATATGAACCTTGAAGTTCAAAAATAAGAACCACCCAAATGAAAGCTGTATTATGAAACAAATTAAAAATACCAAGGTACAAATCCATCAAATTGAGACTAAAGAATGAAAACTAATGCCATGTGTTAGTTACTTATCTCTTGTTGCTGAGACAAAATACCAGATGATCAAGTAAAGGAAGGAAAAGATTATTTTGCTCTCAGTTTGTGCAGACTCTGGTGCAAAATCAGCTGGTTCCAAGTCAGGGTGGCACGGCAAAAGGGTCATACCTCGGGGCAATGGAGGGAACAAAACCCACAGGAGCCAAAATGGGAGTTAAGGGGGAGTCAGCCTCATTTCCTTCCTATATTGTTCACAGGCCTTCCTACCCCATGCCCCGACAGGTCAGGTGTAGTACTCCCACCCTCTCCTTGACCTCCACTTGCACAGGCCAAGGATGTCTTCAAAGTGAGGGTCCTGGACCCTGCTGGCTCAAGCTAGAAAAATTGTTGCCCTATTTCCTAAGGAGAGGGCATAAAACAAGGTGTTCAGTTGCAAAAATCTGTTTTAGCAGAGCCCACCCCTGTGATTGCATGAGACTGTGGGAGACATCCAGACACAAACCATGGCATGCCATGAGAGAACTAATACCTAAACACTTCCAAAAGCCATAAAAATGGGAAGGGAAAACACTACCACATTCACCACTGTACATAGCATGCTCTGATACCATAAGCTTAACCTTCATAATTCCCCCTACGCAGCCCCAAACTGAATCTTAAACCTGCACAATGACCGTAACACACTAACACATTCCCCTTACCCTAAAACCAGTGGGTTTGTTTTTCTTTGTTTTCTTTGGTTGGTTTTTATTTGATTCTTTTTCTATTTGTTTTTGGTCATTTGGAGACAAGGTTTCGCTATGCAGTAGATGCTGGACTCAAACTCACATTGTAGCACAGGCTGGCCTTCAAGTCCCAGCAAAACTTCTTCCTTGGCCTCCCAAATGATGTGATCACAGACACCTGCCACCATACACAGTGAACTAACCCTAAAATGAAACCTATGCACTGAACATAAGCTGAAGTCTAACTCTCCTAGAAACCAGGGACATAGTATTACATCCAAGCCTAGCTCAAACAAAAAAATCTAACACCTACTTCTAACCCTAAAACTCACCCTGACTGTAATCACAAATCTCTCCCTGAAGCCTGTACTCATAAGCGAATCCATGTCCTACAAGCAACCCTCACCAAGACTTTCACTCTCACCCTGACCACTCAGTCTAACCCTCACACTCACTCCAAACCTAAACATTTGCTACCCCTGACCACAATCTTGAATGCCAGTTCCAAACACTGAACACTAACTCCTAACTCAACATCAACACCAACCCGAGTCCCACATGAAGGCCACACATAGCCCTAAACCTGACGTCTTCCTTCATCATCAAGCCTAACCTAACTCTAAGAAATCCTCACCCCGAGATCCAACACTAACCTTCACCATATCCACTAAGCCCAACAGTAAAACTGAAACCTTACCCTGATCTACAACTCTGGCTCCATCCCAGAAACAAAAGGCTGAGTATAAAGCCTCATCAGTTCTTAACGGACAAGTGAAATTATGTCTATTATGCACAACATGCTGTTTTGAAGTGTATCTACACAGTGGAGCACTGCCACCAAACCAGTTAACACCTGCATTGATTTATGTGTTCAAAACTGTACAGAGATTTAAGATTTCTTCAGACATAAAATCAAGGTAATAGAGTGCTCATAAATTGCAGGCTAGGATATGATAGAAAACCAAAACCTGAACCCATCTGCCCACAAAATGGCATCAATGCCAAAATAAGATGTTACTAGTGAGGGATGCCATGAGAAAAGGGGGACTTTAGGGTGAGGAGCAAGGCACCATCCATGTCATGTCTGTGTCCGGGGACCACTGCACCTCTAATGATGTCTTGAAATTATAAATGACATCAAAAGAAAGGAAAGAACATTATACAAAGTCTGAAGACCAAATGACAAAAGGTACACCTGCATAGGCTTCCTACAAAGTGTTTCTGGATTTTCTAATATTATAAAATAGATCAACAATAAAACACTAAAAATTAATGCACAGCTGAAGAATTCATTTTAATGAATAAGAACTTTCTGAAGTTTCAAAAGTCAAACTATGCAGTGTAACTATAGTCACTGAAATAAGTAAACTTTCAAGGAAGGAATCACACCACACTTAAAATCTAGGATGAAATAAATAATATTTTCAAAGGGGGATAGAAGGAGAATACGCCATACTTATTGCAATGTAACAATTGTTCTGTGCTAATAAATAGAAACAGTAGAAAATATTCAAAAACATACAACAAGGTTTTCATATGCATGGATTTGGCTGGCGCTGAATTTAATTGGTGTTCATAATGTGCAGAGTGTTGGGTTGTGCCTGGGAAGGAAGCAGGCGAGAAGAAGGAACAACTTGGGCCAGTTGAGAAACTCCTGGAAGCTGGCAAAGATATGCGAATGGGGTCTGTTGCAGCACTGATCACATTTCCAAGTGAAGGTGCAGATTCAAGGGTCCTGTGGAGGAGTCCAGAGTAGAGCAGGCATGGGGTGGAGGGAAATTTTTTCAGCTGAGAGAAAAATGGGCACCTTAGGAATCAAGTGGAGCAAAAGTGAGGAATGAGTCCTGTAAATACCTAAGTGACAGATTTGAGAGAGTGTGGGTGACAGAACTAGGAATGGTTTGAACGGCAGTGAGTGTCATCATTGTCTGTGATGCATAGTGGGATCTACCTAGTGACCTATGGGTTTGTATTTGTCCCTGGTGTTGAGCTCTGACCCTAGTGATTATGGGTTCCCCCTGCTGGTCACACGTGAAACTGCAGGGAGGTTTAAGTCTGGACTCACTGGTGCACCTCACTGTGTTATGCACAGTAATACATGGCTGCGTCCTCAGAGTTGATGGAGTTTAGATGCAGGGAGAACTTGTTGGTTATGTTAGCAGTGATGGAGATGTGGCCCCGGAAAGCCGGGTTGTACTTTGTGCTCCCTACCCAGTACCCCATCCACTGTAAAGCTTTCTCAGGAAGCTGGCAGATCCAACTACAAGCATAGCTACTGGTTATAGAGCGCACAGTGACAGTGCAGGTAACAACCAGGGTCTCCCAGGCTTCACCAGGCTGGGTCCTGACTCTCAAAGTGTCAGTTCAGACAGCACACTTGAGGATAAAGGGAGGCATGGTGAGTCCTTCCCTTCCCAAAACGAGGCCTCCACAAACAACTAGACACCCCAGAACTCTCACCCAGGGCTGCTGCCATTAGACAGAGAAGGGCTCACAGCATCTCCATGTTGCCTGCAGAATGGAGACCTCCACATTCAACCTGCTGGTGGCAAAGATTTCTTCTACCAGCACCTAGAGTGATTTGCATGTGTGTCTCAGGGGCTGTATAAGAGGCTGAGCTAGGGTCACATGGATTCTTGAGACCTGGTGCTGGATAGAGGGAGCTGCTGAGCATGGAACTGGTGGTGTGGGATTCCACACAAGTAGATCTGTCCTCTGTTTTGTGGCTTCACACGGGATGGTGCTGTATATGACGACCACATAAAACATATATTGAGGATTTCTGTTTGTCTTCTATCAGCCCTGCATTCTGTGGCTTTAATGTTAATTTTGGAGAAACCTTTTAGGAAGGTGGTGTTCCTGCTGGTGATATAGACTCTACCTTGCACCACCTGCATGGAACTGTGTCATTCATGTTAGTCATAATTCATATTGATATGAAACTCCAAGGTTTCTATCTACACAAGTGTATATTGTGCTGGCACTGATACAAGCATGCACTCCAACATTTCAGCAGTATCCTGGCCACAGAGAGTCTTATATAAGAAGACTTTACATCAAATCTTAGCCAGGTGACAGCCAGTGACAGCAAGGCAGAGGTCATGAGTGATGCATTTGGACTGAGAATTGTGTGATTTCATTTAGGGCTGAGAGGTGATGCCCACAGGAAGGAGGGCAGTCTTGATCTCCATACATCACAGAGAGCACAGTACAGAGATCCAGGGAGGAGCATTCAGTCAAATCAGGTGCTATACAAATTGACCAGTGGGTGAATTAAATTGATGTCCATTCTTCATAAGTGTGCCTCCATAAGTGCACTTCATAAGTGCTCTTTTAAAATCTGGTAGATAAACACTGACAGTATGTTCTTCCCTGGGTTGTGCTTTCTGATGAGATCTGACTTTGCAAAAGCCATCACAGTGTCTTCTACGTAGTGTCACCTTCTTGTACTCCCAGTGCAAGTTTGTACTGCTCAGCAGATTACCAGGCTAGTAATGGCATGTGAGGACTGGATTCCTTGAGCAAAGCACTTTGTGGCTTCTTGTTATTTAATTGGAGGTTCCCAATTAAAATAATGAGAATATGGCATTCCCATGCTTATTTGTCATGTGCATATTTTTAAATAATGCATCATTCATAAATTTTACTTCTATTTTGGGGGTTGTCAGTGGAAAAGCTTCTGTTTTTCTTTTTCTTTTTTTTTTTTTTTTTGGTTTCTTAAGGTGCAGCTCAGAAATTTCTGTTGTAATTTAACTTTTGAATTGCTTCCAGACTTGAAAGTAATTGTTCACAAATGTATGTACACCAAAGCAATGACCAGAATATGCATGACTCTGATGTGCCACATCCCCATCTTAGTATATGTGCCATGATCAGCACACATACTAATAATAATTGACAAAAGTGCTACAGTATGCTAGAATTCTAAAAAAAAATAGGCATAATGTCTTAAAATCTCCAGTATTAGAATTTTCTTTTGGAAAACACTGCAGTAATTTTGTTACAATCTGGTTGAACCAAAACTCTTTACAGTGACAAAATAAAATTGTGAGATTTGATAAATTAAAAAAGCTTCAGTAAAAAAGTGGAAGTTAGTAAGGATGTGTCAATATTGGTGTTTTATGTGAATGAAAAGCAGCACACTAATATGAGATACCAACAGTAGAGAAAGCTGGTGCAGGATATGGAAACTGTGTATATATTCATTAATGTTTCTGTTAATAGAAACCTTTTTAAATAAATGAAATGAATGTAAAGTGCACTGATATTTGTTCTCTTTTCTTCTAATTTGCATTCAATATTTGGAAAACATCA
The DNA here is from genome assembly GCA_004027295.1 of Dolichotis patagonum. NCBI lineage: Eukaryota > Metazoa > Chordata > Mammalia > Rodentia > Caviidae > Dolichotis > Dolichotis patagonum. The sequence continues at coordinate 17,915 of PVJX010032876.1, forward strand.
CTGTCAATTACATCTGTCATTGTTTGGATGTAAAAAGGAAAACTTTACTAGAAGCCTTTTCTGGTGGAAATTTGCTGGAAGGTCATGAGCGTATCAGGCAGTTCCTTACTTCTGGGTTACTCCCAGGCTATGATTCACTGGCATGGTAACTGAAGAGGGTGCCTAGGGACACTCCAGGTGGTAAAAAAAAAAAAAAACTCTGCTGCTCTCAAGCGCCCCCTTCTGGTGCTGTGCATCCCTGCAGGGATGTTTATGTTCGGGCTCTCTGTCATGTGGCAGCCACAGAGAACTGGTTCTTGGCTGTGTCAGCAGTGATGGAGATGCAGCCCTGGAAAGCTGGCTTGTAGTTTGTTCTCCCTACGCAGTATCCCATCCACTGTAGAGCTTTCTCAGGAGGCTAGTGGATCCAACTACAAGCATAGCTACTGGTTATGAAGCCCCTGGTGACAGTGCAGGTGAGAGACAGTCTCCCTAGGCTTCACTAAGCTGGGTCCTGGATTCCAAAGTGTTTGATCACACAGCAAACCTGAGAATAAGGGGAGGCATGGTGAGTCATTCCCCTCTCAAAACGAGGCCTCCACAAAGAACTAGACACCCCGAAACTCTCACCCAGGGCTGCTGCCATTAGACAGAGAAGGTCCCACAGCATCTCCATGTTGCGTGCAGGATGGAGACCTCCACACTCAACCTGCTGGTGGCAAAGATTTCTTCAACCAGCACCTAGGCTGATTTGCATGTGTGTCTCAGGGGCTGTATAAGAGGCTGAGCTAGGGTCACATGGGTTCCTGAGACCTGGTGCTGGGTGATGGGAGCTGCTGAACATGGAACTGGTGGTGTGGGATTCAGCACCGGCAGATTTGTTCTGTTTCATGTCTTTGCACTGAATGGTTCTGAATATGATGATGATGTAAAGAAAATGTTTACAGTTTTCCTCTTACTTCTATCAGCCCATTATTTTTTGGCTTTAATTTTAATTTCTGGAGAAATGCTTTGCCAGGGTAGTTTTGTTTGTTTGTTTGTTTGTTTGCTTTTGGGGTTTTTGCTTTGTTGTTTTTTGCTGGTGCTGTAGTCTCTACCTTGACCCTCCTGCCTGGGACTGTTGTCATCTCTCTTAGTCAGATATGAGTCTTGGAAATTCATTCTTCTCCCAGGTTTATATCTATCAAAGTGGTTGCTGTGCTGGCTCCAATACAAGACAGTGACCTCACGCACACCAATATTTTAGCAGGATGTTGGTCACAGAAAGTTCATATCTGAGAAGAGTTTACATCAGATCTTAGGGCAGGTGGCAACCAGTGACAGCAAGGCCGAGGGAATGGCTGATGTATTCAGACTGAGTGTCACATAATGTTATTTAGAACTGAGAGTGATGCCTATAGGAAGGAGGGCAGCTTTGATCTCCATACATCACAGAGAGCACAGTACAGAGAGCAAGAGAGGTGCATTCGGTCAAATCAGGTTCTATCCAAATTGACCAGTGGATGAATTAAATTGATGTCCAATCTTCATAAGTGCACCTCCAAAAAAGAGGCCCTCTGACTTCATGATGCACTCCCCCCTCCAGAGAAGTACTCACAACACACTGATTTTCTCATCTTGCTCTTTGTGAAATACTCCAAAATATGGACACCCAGACAGTGTTAGGACTTGTGACAGAAGCCTCCACATTAACCCTCTGGTGTAAGGGAGAATAAGGAAATAATTTATATTTTTAAAAAGACACTCAGGGAGCATACTGTTTTTTTTTTTTTATTTAAAACAGAATAAAACAAAAGGGGGCAGTACAGAGCAGATCAGAAGAGGACAACATAGGCAACACAGTACTTTACATTAAGTCAACTGGACATCAACAGTATCTAACGCCATATCTTTTACTCTGCTATAGTTGAGCATAGTTTCAATTACAATAATATCAAACATAACATAATAGTATAAAGGCATGCATATAGTGAAAGAATTCCAGGGCTTTCTGAACCGAATAACAGAGAATGATCAAAGGGTATTATAATATCTCATTTTTGATAAAAAAGAAAAAAATTTGTTTGAACTATCACACATATTCAAATTCCAATGAGACACAATGTGGTAGACAGAACCAATGGCAATAGAACAAAAAAAACATGGTAGGACTTCTAAGAAGGATAATATTAAATCAGCAATAGCTGTCATAATGTTTTCTTCAAAACAGCTGTTCAT
>PVJX010032877.1:0-20123 GCA_004027295.1 Dolichotis patagonum
AGTTAAGATCTCAATACACAGTTCAGGCTGGTCTCGAATTTGCAACGTTTCTCCTGCCTCAGCCTCTAGAGTGCTGGGATTACAAACATGAGCCACCAGGTCCAGCTTTCTATTATCTTTTTTTGAAAAAAAATTTTTTTTCTTTAAAGTAAAATTAGGCTGGTGATACAGCTCAGTGGCACAGTGCCTGCCTGGTAAGCATGAGTTCCTGAGTTCGATTCCCAGTATCAAAAAAATAAATTTTTTTATGAGAAGAGACAAGTTTGTTTTCTCCCTCTCTATATTCATGAAGATATCATTTTAAGATAAGGCATCACAATCAAGTGTTCTTTTTTGTGGTACTGGGGAAACCCAGGGACTTCACACTAAGCTACATCCTACCCCTTTACTTCTTTGACATAGGGCTTCTCTAAGTCACCCAAGCTGAGATTGAACATGCGATCCTTCTGCCTCAGCCTCTCAGAATGTTGGAATCATATAAGCCCAGCATCTTTAGGGGAAAACATACTAGCTCTAAACCACAAAGAATGTCCTAGTAAAAGGACAGACATACCTCAGTGAAAGGGTATGTGCTTAGCGCGTACAATACCCTGGTGTGATCACATATCTAATAAGCTTTTCAACTACAGTATATACCTAATAAAGCTGAATTACTATTGTAATTTCTTTTGGTACCAGAAATCGACCTCAGGACCTTACACTTGCCAGGCCAGGCACTGTGCCACTGAGCTATATCCCTGGCCCAACTATTAGGATTCTTAAGATTCCAACTTTATTAAAAAAAAAAAACCTTCCTGCTTTCTTCTGGATCTGTGTCATACACCAGCTGTGTTGTGCTCTGGGTAGTGTCTTCCCCGCTGCTGAGTAAATACGGCTTCCCCGTAGGTTTGGTGTAGGATACTACAAACTTGCCGTCAAGCGCCACGCTGTAAACATTTTAGGTTTCATGGGCCATGCTGTCACTTGCTCTTTTAAAAAATTACTTTAAAAAATGTGTAAAAGAAAATGTTCACATGCACCATGTAATACAGGCTACAGCAGGACTCAGCCTGCAGGCTGCCATTTGCCAACCGCTGTCCGGCTGTTAGTCAGGCATGGTGGTGCAAGCCTGTAATCCCAGCACTCGGGAGGCTCAGGCAGAAGGATCACAGGAATTGTGAGGTCAGCCTGGGCTACCTAGTAAGTTCAAGCCAGCAAGACTGCCTCAAAAAATTAGGTAATAAGAGCTTTTACACTATACCTTCACATTCTCCCAATCCTGGAATGGGCCTCAAAGAATAGCATGCATGTAATAAATATCTGAATGATATGCGTAGCCGACCATTGCAAAATCACTGTTAGTTGTAGGGGCCACAAACCACAACTCACAATGCTGTTCTACTGGGTGAAGTGGCTGAACTACGCTTCTGATTACAGCTGTTAGTCACATCACCAGGTGAGAGAGACCCTGTTCAAAACAGCTGGGCCTGGACCTTCAGAAACAAAAGGGAAACAAACGTACAGAAAAGGCATAGACACCAGGGATACAGCTCAGTGACACAGTGCCTGCCTGGCAAGCGTGAAGTCGGCAGTTCCATTCCTGGTACCAAAAAAAAAAAAAAAAGAAAGAAAGAAAGAAAAGGCAGAAATGGCCTTTTATTGAAATTCACGGAAAAAATAGGACTGCAAGATTCAATATTTTAAAAAGCAGACATGCTAAAACAAAAACGTTTTATTATTCAAAATAAAAACCTTTGTGTAGAAGCATTACAGATCAAAAGCTGTATTTACACTCATTGTCCGAAGGTCTCATTAGCTGTCACTCAACAGGCAGAGCAACAGCTACACGGGCGGGGAAACTGGATGCTGTGGACTGACTGAATACAAAAGGGGTGGGGATTGATGGTGTACAAAACAGGCCCAGAGGCAAACACTGTGTTAACAAACTGTTGAAAGGTACCATCTCCAAAAAGGCACTTATTGTTATAAAAGTGCTTAAAACCTCAACCCTTTACCCAGCAACTGGCAGGGATAATTTTAAGACATCATAAAAACCAGACTAGTCATTAATACTAAGATTCTAAACTTTCATGCTAAGGGTTCCTATCAGCCTATTTCTGAATTTTTCACCATCCCGATTCCCCAGAATGTCTTTTCCACAGTAATTTTAAGTAGCACAGCATAATGCTGCCCACAAACCTCTGGATGACTGTGTCACCTAGACCTCGGCAACCAAGTCACAACTGTGCAGCGTTCTATGCTTTCCCGAGAGGCATCTGAAGAAATACACTCCACTTTGCAACAATTACCTAACTTTCCCACATAGTTTTAAGACCTGGGTGCCTTGATTCTATTAAAAAGTCAATCAGTGTGAACTCAATTATACCCACTGTTTCTGTATAAACAAGCTAGAAAGTTCATCTCTGGAATTCAACAGAACAATGAGTTAACACTTCTATGCTTCTAAGTGCTTGGGTTTCAGGAAGGTTCCAGAGCTACTACGAGCAATCATCCTTTAAAAAGAATTTGAGGGCTGGGGATGTGTCTCAGTGATAGATATAGCACTTACCTAGCATGCACAAGGCCCTGGATTCCACCCCTAGCACCACACACACACACACACACACACACATACACACACACACACACACAAATTAAAAAAAAAAAAAAGAATTTGGAAACTTAAGTGTCAGAATGGAAACAGGGACACTATGAGGTGGGGGCAGGGGACACAGAGAAGTGGCGAGAGGGCAAGGCATCACTAGCAAATCACCTTCCATGACGTTCTAGAAGCACCTGCAATCTAATGGGATTAACCTGATCTGAGTGTCCTATTAAACTGACCATCACGATTCTTAACTCAGGTTTCAATCAATGACAGAATTGGAAACTTCAACTAGGAAAATGTGATATGTGGAAAGCAGGCAGCCAATCTTCTAGGTTTTATGTACTTGCATTTCAAACTCCTGTTTCAGACTGTGGAAAAAAAAAGAAGAAGAGTATGTCAGGATATCATTTCTGAACTATGAATTCCCTTTTAAAGCCAAATACCACTTCCTGCCTCCTAAATACAGTGAACTGAACCCAGGGCCTTTGCACTTAGCTACATCCCCAATCTTTTTGAAATTTTTAATTTCAAGACCGGGTCTCAGTAATTCATTAAACTGCCCAGGTTGAGATGGAACTTAGTGTTTTTTGGTTTTGGGGGGGTTTTTTCAGACAGGGTTTTACTATATATTCTAGGCTGGTTTTTAACTCCCTTTGTAGCCCAGATCAGCCTTGAACTCACAGCAAATCTCCTGCCTCGTATCCCAAGTGCTGGGATTACAGGCGTGCACTACCATGCCTAGCTTAATTTTCTAAGCAATGTTTTTACTATACTCTTAACACGCACATGCTCAAATGCACACATCAAGTATACAATCTGAACTTTACATGCACATCTACCTGGCTACCACCCCTCCAATGAAAAAAATGTTTCCAACTCTCCCCTTCTAGTCAGTATGCAACACTCCCATGCCCTAGAGATAACATGATTCTGATTCCCATCACCTTTTTTTAAGATGCATAAATGAAGGTAAGATTCAGAGGTGGAAGACAAAATAGCTATTACCTCTTCAAGTAAGCATGCACGTTCCCAAAGCCATGGTATTTGGCTAAATACACAAGGACCCCAGTTGCACAGCGTCCATCTCGCTGGCGACAGAAACTGCAGTTACAGATCCCTCGACAAGGTGGGCAGTGCCAGTCCTACAACGGAAGTACAAAAAGCACCCTTAAGCTGAGTTCTGCACACACAGGGTGGGGCACCTGTGCACCCCAACAGTGTGACTTTACCTGCTGCCCCCAGGCCCAAGCATTGCCGTCTCCAAGGCAGCGTGACTGAGCCCCCAAAGTCCCCCTTCCTTCAAGGTACCTACCGGGTCCAGCAGTGCATCCTTGACCTCCTCCCCATAGCGATTCCGAAGGCAAGGGCCACAGAACTGGCCTCGAATGCCCCAGCAGTCTGGGTTTCTGCAGTTTGTTTTGGTATCAATAGTTTTCTGACGGCACTGATGGCAAGTAGAGCCCTAGAAACACAAAGCAAGTAAAGACAAAACTCAGGTACACGGCACGGCATGGGATGACCGCATTCAGTGGTAACAGCACACGGCACTGGAACTCCTTCCTGCTCTCCAGGGACAGACTTACAGCCCTGCGGTGAAGCCCTTGCCTTGTATGTGTATGTGCAAGGCCAAGTTTCACACCAGCACACACAGAAATCTGCCCAAACCATTCTTCTCTTTCATATGCCACTGTATCTACATGCCTGCTTCCTCTACATGCCTGCTTCCTCTACATGCCTGCTTCCTATATGGGAAAGTGAAGGCACACACCCTTCGTCTAAGATCTTTAAACACTAGCAGCACTGCAGCCATCTCCCTCTCCCTACTTGCACTGTTTACATTCCCAGACTTAGTTCCAGAGCTCTCACCAGTGAGCGGTTATAGACCTTCTCTCGGGAGTTGCTGCAGATGTTCTCCAACTCGTCCTCTGTGATTTCTTCCACCGGACGAATTACATGTGGAAGGGTCATGGATCCCGGGCGACGACCTCTGGGCATGTCATCGTCCTGTGTAATGAGAAGCATGAGACAGGGTTCCTTTACGGGCTCCCCCCAGCTTTGAAACTAACATGTCTGATTTGTAATTTCTTCCTGGAAGGTTCATCCTGGAGATTTCACTGGCTTATGCAAAAGGGGCAAGTCATAAGTTCACAGTGAGGATGATCGGATGACACTATGGAAATAACTCTTACAATTGAGAAAAGCCCTAACAAAATCAAACCACCAGCATTCTGGGAGGCCGGGACAGGAGAGTCATAAATTCAAGCCCAGCCTGGGAAACCTAGCAAGACTCTGTCTCAGAATAAAAACGGCAACAGGGCTGGGGATGTGGCTCAGTGTGAAGACCCTGGGTTCAACCCCAGAAACACCATCACCAAAAAAAAAAAAAAATTAAGTTGATGTGACAGTCACAGTTCTAAATGGTTTGAGAAAACATTTAAGTTGGTTCGCTGGGTGTTGAGGTTGTGTGTATGGAGACCAGATCAACAGAAGAAGAAGTACCAGTGCATCCAAGGCCTTCCTTTTCCTCACGAGCATGTACTTGTCCTCTTCCTCTTCTTCCTCCTCCTCAGTGGGGACAGCGCTCAGGGACCCCAGGATCCGAGACCTGGACCTGGTAAGCGGCCGGGCTCCACGCTCTGGGTTCCTCCTGGAAGCCACACCTGGGAATGTGTGCCTCCGGGGTGTCTTGGACTGCTTAACAAAACAGGGTGCAATCCGGTTTATTTCATAACAAAGAGAAGCAGAACTCTGGACAATTTACATCTTTTTCTTAAGGAGTTTCCTTTTAAGTAAAAAAAAAAAGCTTCATTTTTCTCATTTTGTCTTTTTCATAATGCACAGAATATAAGCCCAAAACTCATAGCCATTGTAATTTTGTAAAACCAAGCCCAGGTTCTTTCAAATTAGTCTATTTATTCTTCTACTTAATGAAGATGTGAATCTGATTTCTTGTTCCAAAAAAAACCCTCTATTTTTATCTCTTGAGCCCTGGACACCACACTGTTTCTATATATCACAAAAGAATGTCTGGCTGTCCCTTTCCTGCCTTGCTGGCTTCAGTCTGGCCTCCTGGGGGCAGGACAGGAGGGAGCAAAGCAGGCTTTGCTTTTGTTTTATTTTGTTTTGTTTTGTTTTTTGTACCAGGAATTGAACTCAACCTAGCACTTGCCAGGCAGGTACTTATGCTGCGGAGCTATGTCCCTGGCCAGGCTTTCCTTCAATACCACAGCAGATCCAACGAATTCCTTGCTGCACTCCAGCCCAGTTTCTTAGAATATAATCACATAGGATATCAGGTCACAACTTGGTACAGAAACTGCTTTCCTGATTTTCCAGTTTATCCTATGCATGATAAATATGATAAAGCCCTGTACAGAAACAAGGTCTTGGCTTAGCCTAGTTGGGACAGAAATAATCAAAATTTTGAAAAGCCAGGTGTGGTGGCACAAGCCCATAATCCAGTACTCAGGAGACTGAAGCAGAAGGATCGTCCGAGTTAGAGGCTAGCCTAGACTGTATAGTAAATCAACTCTAGGCTTGCCCCAAACAAACAAGGAGTCACGTACTCTCACTGATGTGGGGCCTGGGACAGAACGTCTTCCAGAGAATGAGCCAGGAAAACTTTCTAATTCTGACATGAGTTTTGCAAGCTAAAAAGGAAAAAAATTAAACAGAAATTAATGATTTAGAAAAGCAGCAGCTAACTTGTAAAGATTACATTGGCACATCTCACAGCTTTAATAAACTGACACATTCAGAAGAGTTTCTGATTTCTTCTCTGTGCTCCAAGTCTTTAATATGTATTGTATAAAGCAAAGTTTAGGGAATGAAATGCTTTTTTTTATGATGCTGGGGATTGAACCCAGGGTCAAGAAGCTTACAGTCTACCACTGAGCTAAACTCTCAGCTATAAGAAATGCACTTCAAGTACATACTGTAAAGTCTTCACAGTTACACAGAAGTCATTCTTAGGACACAGATAAAAGCTAACAAGTTGCTCTGGGAAAAGCTGGGAAGAGGTGATACAAAGTCAAATACTTACCATGGCTTTGTTTTGCTTTATATTTAAGGCCCTTTTTTCCAGAAAGTTCATGCCACTTTCGTCTTCCGAATCAGAGCTGGAAATGGCAGAATTCTTTGGGGGTTGGGGGGGCGCTGGCTTTTTGTTGGTTGTCCCCCGCGTGCTGCACACTCGCACTGGAAACCTCATGGCCACCCGGAGAGGGCCGGAGGGTCTGCCCTGGCTGCGGGTCCTGCACCCCTCTTGGGCTGCCTGTAGTCTCTAGTCAATCAGAGCAATTGTTAAGGTCTTGATAGAAGATAAGCACCACCAACCAGACTACAAAACTCCCTCTGGTACAAAAGACACTTCAGCAAATGAATTTTAACCTAACATTGGGTTAACAAATCATTTGGGTTAACAAAATCAAGACATGCAAATAAACATAATAACTGAAGTATACTGTGACACCATGCAGCCCATCTGGGACACACTGTTCCAAGCCATTGAGAAAAAAAATATCATTCATGATGCCCCAGGAAGATCCATTTCCCTTTTTCTTTTTGGGGGAACTGGGGATAGAACTCAGGGCCTCTCCAACAAGCTACATCCCAGCTCTTTTGAGACAGGGTCTTGCTAGGTTATTAAACTGCTCAGGCATGGGCTCAGATTTGCAATCCTCCTGCCTTAGTCTCCTAGAGCTGTAATTACAAGCATGAGCCACCACACTCAGGTTAGAAAACTCATTTTTAACATTCAGAAATTTCTTAATAGGCTAGGGTGTAGTCCTGTGGTGGAATGTGTGCTTACCAGTCATGAGGCCCTGGGTTTGACCCCCCAGCATGAATAAATGAATAAAGAAATATTTCTTAAATCCCCATGATTTTTGGTACTATTCACGTACTTTTTCGTGTCTAAGGAGGACAGAATACAAAACAACAAATAACTTTTAGGGATTCTTTGTACTTCTAATCAATGGGCATTTTATAAATCACAATGCACAGTATCTACAAAAACCTGAATCATTGCCCAGTAAGTACTCAGGCTACTGACAAAGGGTCACATCCAGATTTGCAGACTGGCTACTGGGGCCAGCATCAGGTATCAGAGGAAGCACGGTCATGGCAGTCACAGGGTGCTAAGTGCTCCCGGGCCAGGTGCTGTCACTCACATGTGTTACCCAAGACAAGGCCTTAGGCATGGAGATGTGCTACACCACAGTGAGGGAAGGCATGCCTCCGCCTGCATGGAAACATGCTTCCTTTGCAGAAAGTCTGGGGCAAGAACTGGCCTGCAGAGCTAGGCACATGCTCAGGAATGAGGCAATTGCAGCAGCAGCAGCAGCAGCAGCAGCAGCAGCAGCAGCCACCTTAGCAGGATAACAGTCAAGAGGGGAGGGTGCATGCATAGGAAAAGCAGACAGAGGAGCAGACAGACACAGCAGGAAGGGCCCTATCTGTTCTTGTGTGCTTTAAGCTCCTGCTCAGGAAGTCTGCCAGGTTCTCAGGATACAGGGACGGAATTAAGTACAGAAACTGACGTTTAGCATTTATTAAAGACCTGCTGCCGTGCCCTAGGCACCAGGCTGGGCACCTGCACAGACGCGCGAGTGCTCCCTGTCATTAGGCTGGATCTCTATGGTTATCATGGAAATCTGCACTTTGGCCAACTTATTTTACAAATTTCCAAGATTTTCAGAACCTGCAAAATGTCTGAGATTTACAAACAGCGCTATAGTAGTGAAAACTGTTCCAAGACATGAAGATAATACTCAAAATGTTTAAATGGTCAACAAAATCTCTGGCACAACAACAACAACAAAAAATGTATTTTTTTCAAAAATCATGTCATGCCTTAAATGCACCTTACTTCTTGAAACTGGTGAAATTCTCAGACTCACCATTCCATCTTGTATCTCACTCTCTGAGAAACCGCAAAATGATTCATCATCAGAGTCAGCATGAAAAACACTGGCCAGTTCGTTAGTGACATCTGGCCTTGGTTTCTGTAAAAATCCACAATGGTCTAACACATCTTGCACCTCACTTTCTGAAAAGCCGCAGAAAGATTCATTATCAGAGTCCTCATAAAAAACATTTGCCAGTTCTTCACTGATATCTGACCTGAATTTAGGTTTCTGTAAAATAAATAAATAAATAAATAAATGTGGTTGTGCATTTTTTTTTCTTTTTCAAGAACCAATTTTCCATAAACCGTGCAGAGAACAAATCACATTTACAAGTGCACTACAAGAGAATAGCTTTTGTTACAAAGAAAAATGGTTCAGAGGTTTACAAATGATTTCTGAGTTGTTGGGGCAAATCATCAGGCATGTTAGGTTAGGCGACATTTCAAAAGGATAGAATAAGTAGCTAATCTACCTCCAACAATTACTACCTAGAACCATTGCAAAAAGTGAAATAAAATTACAGTGCATACTGTATTTTCATAGCGGTGTATAGAAATGTAGGCAAAAAGCAAGCAGTTTTAATCACGCACAAAGCATTTGGGGCATTTTGAGTACTGCAGATTCAATTCTGTTTATTCTCAGGCAGCACTTACTGTGTTTGCAAAATTATCAGAAGCAAAGCTGTCACAACTGTCATCAGAGGATGATGATGTTTCCATGGAAATCAACTTCATATATCTGAATTTCTTTACGTTCTTGGCTCTGAGATCCTTCTGCTGTGAATGGAAAAAAGGCAATACTATTAAATAGGATATTTCCTGTAGTAGCTAACTAAAGACATCATTTTTGAGTTTAAGTAGCAGAGTAGATATGTTCATTTCTTATATCTTACAGAGAAAAAAGGAAGCAGTGCAATTGTTACAAAAAAAAATTTCTAAACCAGGTCAAATTGTAAAAGAGATCTCTCTGGAAAAAGAAAAATGTAATGGTAGTTATCAATTTATTGAAACATATGCAGAACTACCTTGCTTTCTACCTTAAGAGGCCCTAAGCACTTACCATTATGCTGGGCTGCATAGGAATTCAATGCTAAACTCTTTAAATCCAATCTCACTTAAAAAAAAAAAACTGAACTGTACTTTTAAAAGGAAATTTCAAAAGCACAAAATGGCAAAGCAAATTTTTTCTCCCGCAGCCAAAATCAAACTAATGAGATAGATCTTTTTAATGTAAGCTTTGGACTATATACTGTGTTGCTAATTTCCCCAACTACCAAAACTACCAAAAAGATGCAAAGATTCTAAACAGGCTGCGTTCCAGTCAGGTGGGGTATAGTGACTTCAGCATAAATCCTTACCAGTCAAATTGATCAGCCCAGCAAACACGTGATAAAAGATAAGTTAAAGATCAAACACCCCTGCAAAGCAGGAGGAACACTTGATTCCACTTTAACACTCCATGCCTGTCACTCAGCTCTTTCCGCAGGCCCCTTATTCTCTTAAGACTTAAATTTTTTAGGGCCGGAAATGCTGCTTAGTAGTAAAGGATCCCATGCACAAGACCCTGTGTTTTATCTCAGTACTCGGGAAAACAAAAGGCCAACTTTTTTACAAGTTAATTTATAAGGTGCAAATTACTTGTAGATATGAAAACAAACAGCCCTGCCCTGCTCATCAGAAAATGCAATCTATCTTGGGTAAAAAGGTCAGTAAGTTCTGGCATTTCTTAATGAGATTATCTTAGAAGTCCCATTTGTTCCTATGTTTTTATTTCCTTAAATAGGGCCACGGAGGAGCAGTGAGTCCTTTCACTGAAAACTGAAATGCACGTTCTGCTTTAGGTCTCAAAAAACAAGGTGTCGGAAGAATGAAATGTTCTTGATGTCCTTCTTCATCTGACATTCTGCCTTTGAGTCTCTTACTAACAAAATTATTTGTGTAAGATGGCAACCTAACTTTCCTATGCCTTTAAGAAGCTATCCAATCACTTTGTCTTTTTGTCTTTTTAGGAACCATTTTCCGGATGAAGAAATTCAAGCCCCCAGGAAGGAGAAATTGTTTACACAAAAATCGCAGGACTGGAAAGCCTCTAGTCTGCAACCTCCTAAAAACAGTAGTGCTCCTTACTTCAGGGACTCCTGCCACTTACTCATCAATCTACCTGGTGCGTCGGTGACCCACGACAGCCTCCAGGAAAGCATTCTATATGGAGTTGGGGGGGGGTGCATGCTGAACTTTAACAAGTCAAGTTATTTACCAGGCAAACATAACCTTGGAGAAAACACAAAAGAAAAGCAAATGGTCGTGATTGAGATAACCGTTTTTGTCAAGCATAACTGATTCAGTTTCGCAGTAGGGTGTACGTGTGCCTGGTTTTTGTTAAATGCTTTCACATCCTGTTTAATTCTTGGCAGCAAACGCACTCCCTTAACAGACGAGGAAACTTAAGTTTAGAGAGGAGAAGCGGATTGCTCTAGTCACACAGTGGACCAGATTTGAATCCTACACAGTTAACACCTGGTTTTCTGCAGGCTAGAAGCCAAAGCCCATACCACCCGCGTACCGAACGGGTTGTGAGACCACGCCCCTCGCACCCAGCCCAGCCTCCCCCACTCAACTCCCTAACTTCTGCTAACTTTTAAGCACATCGTTCTCTTCCTTTTCACCCAACCCCCACTTTCCTCCCCTCTCCCGGGCAGGCCCTAAATTTTGGCTTCCGTTAGAGCAAACAGTAACGTTCAGTTCTGGGTAACTCGCAGCTGCGGCCGAGACGGGGTGCGGAAGAAGGAGCGAAGACTTGGGATAGTGGTAGCGAATAGTTTGGATCACCGGGGCTTCAGCTGCGCTTCTGCACCACGTGGGACTAAAACTACACCTCCTCCCCACAGTGCACAGCCCACGTCCCACACAGAGAGGCGTCTGGAAGACCCTCGGCGGTTGGGAGCGGCCGCAGGGGCTCTGCGTCCCAGGAGCATTCACTGTGTAACTGAGCGGGGTGTGCAGCCGCGCTGTCTGGCTCCGGGACATCCCCGGGCGGTGCCAGGCAAGCGCACGTGCAAAGCGGACCCACGTGCCCCGATCCCCTGCGCTGCTACCCAGCAGCGAGCAGCAATCCTCCCTCCGCGCCGCGCGCAAGCAGCAAGAACAGCCCCAGAGCCTTGAGCTGCTCCAAATCTTAAGTGCACAAAATCTGGGATTTGCTCAAACCGGCGACGCCCAGGACGGCCATCAGTCGATAAGCAGTCTAGGGCTGCGGAGCGCTTGGGAGCTGCCCGGCCCCGACCCGCACTCAGCACCCAGCACGCCCGCCCCTCGGGTCCGCCCACCCCCCAGCCCTCACCCGCACGCGGTGAGCCTTCATGCTGGCAGCAGGCGCACAAGCGGCGCTGCTCCGACCAGGAACTGCGAAGGAGCCGCGCTCTGCGCGCCGCGGTGCCACGGAGCCGGAGCAGCTGGAGCCGCGCAGCCTCCAGGCGGGGCGCGCGGACGGGGTCCCCAGGGGCGGGGCTCGGGCCGGTTTTCCCGCGTCGGGGCGCAGGTCCTGCAAGTTGAGGTAATGTCCCGACAGCTCGCAAGGCCAGTTTGAGCCCAGGAAAAAACCTGGCGCTCCAGATATTCTAGCCGTCAAGGATAGCCTTGGAGACTCCTAAAACTTGCTTTCAAAAAATGGGTTTGGGGGAACTACAGAAATCTCACTCTTTATGTAGCTGCGCGGTCCTGAGCGAGTGGCGCGAAAGTGGTTCGTATTGCCCCAGGGTGAGCTGGCTGATTTGCATGAATTCCGGAGCTGGGAAGCGGGGGAGTCAGGCGGAGGCCTGAAAGCTGGGGGCGTCCGGCAGTGGGTACTTTCCTTGCTCCCCAGGGATCCCATTATTTAAAACAATATAAATAACGAAGAATCGAGCAGGACCAACACCCATATGTAGTAGTTTCCGTCTGTGGGTACAGCTCCTCTTATCTGGTAACCACACCACTATCTGAAGCAATAAAATGAGTTAGTTAAATCCTGATCGTTCCAGAAAGCAAGGGAAATCGACTGGTTTTGCATAAGGCCTGCCGTGTTTAAACTGGAAAACAGCCGGTGCCGTTCAGTAAAGACATATCTATGGGATTAAAAATGGTCTCATCTGAGTAATTACTTTGAAGACAACAATACGAAGTGTGTTAACCATTGTTAATTTCCTATTATCTTGTTTTTAAATTCTGTATCATTGTTTCTATTGGTTTTTTTTTTCTCTCAAAAAGAAAGAAAGAAAGGTCTCTAGACCATTATTTATTGGAAATAGAAGCTGCTGAATGTTTTAATGTGGCTTGGTGATCTTTTCAAAATAAGAAATTACCTGAGTCAGAATGAACGGCAGCCACTTTTCATCGCCTTTTAAATTAAACCTACCGTGACAACGAAATGCTGAAAAGGATGAAGCTTTTTTTATTTCTTTTGGTAAAGAGCAAAAAACTTGCTTTTAGGAGAAAAATATGTGGATTACTTTAAAAAGATCCTAATAACCATCGTACATCTTAAAACAAGTGTTTGAAGTGAAAACATACATTTCTCCCTTTTTAAAAACTTTTCTCTGAAGATGATTCCTTGGCGTGAACTCACCGTTTTCTCCAAATACAAACCATCTAAGTAGGCAGTGCTCTGAGAACAATGAGTTGGAAGGAGTCTTGCAGCTTTTCTTAAACACGCCTCACAGTGGTCACTGCCACTGCTAGGGACAAAGAAATGGAGGTAGACGCAAGGAAGGGAGGCTTTTGGGCTTGTCTAGTGAAATTACTGGTAGTACTTGAGCCCTGATTAGATGTTTGTTGAGTAAACAACTAAATGGGAGATGGACTAAAATTATTGTTAGTATAGTGTCCTTAGGAATAAGGTTTTTAGTTTCCTAACCCTAAATACATATACTGTAATTGCTAGTCACATAAAGTGGGGAAGATATGTAAGGCATAATTATATTCTTGTGAGAGATTAGGATAAGTCTTAATCCTTCTGGGGCACTAGGAAATAATTTGGTATATATATATTTTTTTAAAGGATAAGATCTCTGTCCTTTCATAAAAACAATGATAAGCTTTTTAGTAATCAGGAAAATGCAAATTAAAAACAGTAGATACAGTGTTGTAACTGGCAGGACTTCAAAAACTTGGTAAGACCAAGTTAAAGATGTAAGTAATTCCCATAATGCTAGTAGTGTAAGTTTTTACATTAAAAAACAATTCGGGAATATTTAGTAGACCCAGCTAAGTCACTTTAAGATATATACACTAGAACAGTTTTTCACTTTGTGGGTTCAAATCTGTTAGTAGATTGTGAAATCAATTCAATGGGTCACAACTAGCGAATTTTCTTCTACTTTTATGTGTGTCTGTGTCCATGCTTACTTTAGCAATTTTCTTTTATTGTGGTTAGTTAAGAAAACACTTAACATGAGAGATGTACCCTTATACAGTGCTGTTGACTATGGATACAGTATTGAACAGGAGATCACTAGAATTTATTAATACTGTTTACCTGAAAGTTTATACTCATTGATTAGCAACTCTCCACTTCTCGTTCCCTAATCCCTGGCAACCACTCTTCCACTCCTATTCTATGGGGAAAAAAAATTTTTTTTTTAACAGTACTAGGGATTTAACCTATTACCTTCACACTGAGCTGCACCCTCACTGTTTAAAATTTTGATATAGGATCTAAGTTGCCCAGGCTGGATTTGGACTCAAGACGCTCCTGTCTCAGCCTCCCAGAGTGCTGATTATAGATTATTTGTCTTTCTTTGCTATGAGAGTGGTATCAGTATTGTTGCCCGAAACTGTTACATGTTTGGGTGTTTGCATGGGTGCTGTATAAATGAAGCCTGACAGAGAAAGCCACAGGAAGGAGAGGAAAGGCTGGCTGCTAACAGAGTGACAACTTGTCCCAAGTCTCCAAGGCAGGGCACAGGCAAGAGTCCTCACTTGCCTGCAAAAGGACAGAGAGAGCCTTGATAATTGGGACTTTCCTGGCCACAGGAAGCACTTGGGATCCATCCTAGGAATGCTGGACAGACAGGGAGGGTTTTGATGGAAGCAATGACACCATCAAACCTGAAGGGCGGTGTGTGCAGGGCAACCCTAAATGAAGCCAGGAGACTAAGTGATCCTACTTAAGACCTGTTATTTTGAACTTGGGGGTAATTGGGTCTGCGATGTGCATGGTTTGTAGCTGTTAGCATCATATGTCATGGTAAAAGATGGTGAAGCACCTACATGCACTTTAGAAGGGAAATGGATACACAAGTATTGTAATCCCAAATACCGAGTTCAGCCATCCAAGTATTATAATCCTCTTTCTAGTTTTCATCACAATCCAAAAGGTTGTATTTGTAATCCCACTGAGATGTTAGTGGAATCCCAGGAAGTTAATTCCAATCTACCACCACCAATGCAACCCATGGTGACAGTAAAGACACCAAGATACATTGCAAGTTAAGGGCAGCCAAGGGGTCCTAAATCCAATCCCCATGAAGACATGGGGACAAAGGCCTCTCCCAGAATTTATTGTCTTGTGAAGATGGGGGTGGCTCAAGGATGAGTGACAGTGAGGATGGGGGGGGTTATTTCTGTAACTTGAGCTGGCTGGCCAAGTGAGAGAAGGCACCTCTGTAAATTGCAGAGATAAAGATGGGCAGAAGGATCAATTCACATAATCTAATAAAGGTAGCAACTGAATTGTTTTGGGAAGCTGCAGCTTCAGTTTCTGATATGCAAATTCTTGTGCCCTGGGTAGTCATAGCCTCTTTACCTTGAGGCTCCTACCCAGTTGACATTCCCGGAGCTGACTGACTAACATCCTGCTGTGCTCATATTCTATACAGAGAATACTATTCTAGGCTTTAGAGATTACACACCAGCAACTCAGCTAGCCTTATTTGCAATGCTTAGAGTCAATTGAAGAGAGAAGGAAATACCCTAGCCAGCTTTTTACATATCAGTATAAGGAAATAAGTCTCCAAATAATCAAAGTTGCAGTAATTGTTTTGCATTCAAGGGGAGTCACTGGAGTTGTCTCCCACACATGGGCAGTGGTATATGCAGGCAGTAGAATTTGAACAGTAGTTCAAATGAATTTACCTACAACAAGGTAGATAGATCTTAACAATGTGGAATGAAAAAGCAACACATCTGTAAAGTGTAGCCCTTCTCCAAATTTTATAAACAAAAAACATACATAAATCATGAAAATATTTTTTTAAAAAACCTTGGACTGTAGGATAGGATTCCTCTTAACACCAAAGAGGAACTGAAGAAGAAGGAAAGGCTAGAACCTCTGACTCTAGTATGAATGCTTCCTTTAAAAATAAAAACAATATATGTAGCTGGGTATGGTGCCACATGCCCTTGGCCCCAGCACTCTGGAAGACTGAAGCAGGAGAATGGCAAGTTTGAGCCCAGCCTTGCAACTTAATGACTTAGTAAGACCCTATCTCAAAACAGAAAAAAACAACAACAACAAAAAAAGAGGACTGGCAGTGTTGGTCAGTGCGAAGACAGTGGCATTAATCCCCAATACTGCTGAATGAATGAATGAATGAATGAATAAAATAAAAACCATATGAAGCAAATCTGGCAAACAGATAAATATGGATACATGAGTATATTTTGTTTTTAGTTGCAATGTTTTTCATATCTGAAACATTTCATAATTAAAAATTGTTAAGCCTTATAAAATGTGTTCCACTATACATACACTGTGCATATATACATATGTATATGTGTGTATGTATGTGCATACATATATATTTGTAGATTTGTACTACTAAAAATGCATTTTCTTGCTGGGCATGATGGCACATACCTACAATCCCAGCACTCACGGAGGTTCAAGCAGGAGAACCACAAATTCTAACTCAGCCTGGATGACTTAGCAAGAGCCTGTTTCAAAATAAAAAAAGACTGGGGTTGTAGCTTAGTGTGAAGGCCTGGGTTTAATCCTTAGAATGACAAAAATAAATAAGCATGCCTTTCCTCTTTAGGGTTCAATGAATGGAAATGCAAGTTTCTCTTGCAATTTTAGGTGCATTGAAAAGGTTTTTTGTTTGAGATATATATATTTCTTTTCCCTTTTTTGGAGTCAGGGTCTCGTATGATAATCTAGATGGACCCAAACTCATGATTCTCCTGCCTCAGCCTCCCAAGAGCTGGGATTACAGGCATGTACTGTACCACCATACCCAGATTCACGAAGGTATAATTCACTGTATTAATCACACACTAGTTTTTCATTTTGAATGAAAGACAGTGAGTAAAGATGGAAAATCAGTAAATAAAGATGGAAAAGATGAGCGTCCCTGCCTCAGCAGTAGGTGAAAGGAATGACATTTCATGAGTACATGCCTGATGTATACACACAGTATCTGATATGTAAATAAAACGGCCACTCTGTAAATACTTACTACCAGCTAAAATGATTGTAAGTGGACTCTCAAATCTGTTAAGGATTATAAACTCCGAGTCTGCTGTTAGGGAGCTTTGAATTCCTCAGGCTGCGGCAGCTCTTCTAGCGTTCCTTCACCTTGCACAGTGAATTCCACATCATGACGTTTGCAACTTGACACTGTATAATGTGCACTTGTGTAACGAAGTGAGCTAAAGTCAGACTTTAACTTGGGATAATTGATTTCAGGACAAAGAATGCAACAACTAGTAAGAGGTATCGTTTGTAGGTGAGCTTTCACGACAATGCTAATGTTCCCACCACATACCCATCTCTCAGGCACAGGAACAAGAACTCTGGCGGGCTGGAAACTAGACACCACGCTGGAGACAAAGGGTTGTAGAGGTTTTTCGCTGCATTAGTGGGGACAGACAGGTGGCAGTTTGTCAGGTCACAAATCTCTTATAAATAACCCCCTAATTATAGATTTATCTCCCCTGTGCCTGCTTTCAGGATGCATAAAGGCGAAAAAACTCAAAAGCCTAAAGTTAGACTTGCATTGCCAGGAGCCACTCCATGGGCGGGCTGCACATTACCGTAGTTGGTTCACAGATACTGCCTCTGCAGACCTCCTGGCGCCGTGGCTTCTGTTCTGTCTCCACATTAGCTGAAGTAGCACAGTTTACTAACATCCAATACTTGATTAGAAAAAAGAATGTGGAAAAGTGAAGGCAGATCTGGCCATTTTTAGCAGGAGAGAGTATTTGTTTCTTCTTGGATGAGCATCGTCCATTTTAAGTATCTGGCTGCAAGGTCTTAAAACATCATTGAACACTTTGGGATTGAATCCAGGAGCATGCTAGGCAAAGGCTCCACCACTGAGTTTTAACCAGTCCCCTTAAGACCTACACACACACACATTTTTTTGAGACAGGATCTAAGTATGTAATTCAGGTTACCCTTGAATTCACTAGGTAGACCAGGCTGCCTGGAATTCACAGAGATCCACTTGCCTCAGCCTCCCTTGTGCTAGGATTATAGATGTGCACGGCCATGCTCAGTTACCCTTAAGCTCTTTGGATAGGTAGAATCAAGTTTTGACTACTGAATCAGTCGGTTCCAACATTATGGAAGCATGAATTACAACTAAAACCATTTCTATTGATGTTTTAAAACTCTCTTCTACCTGTTTTTTGTTCTATAATTTTAAAAAATTATACTTGGCAAGGTTTTTGTTTTTTCTTAAGTGATTTGTTTGTTTTTATTTTGATATTCCCCCAACAACTGGAGTAGCCTCAAAAAAAGTTTTGAAAAATCTCTATTCATTACATAAGTGATGTATTCTAATTTTCTTAGTTGTGAATTATCTACGTCATTGATTTCTTCTTCAGATCTGCTCCTTTTAAGCAGCTCTTTGAAAAGACAATTGTGGCAGAGAGGAGAAGTTTACTAACTAAAGGGGAATGTAAGGGCCATTCAAAGATTGTTTAATTTCTGGAGTGTACAAAATGTAAGTGAGGGAAGAATCTATTCCACACAATGACCTATTGTCTTTTAGGAGTCAAAAGCAGCCCACCAGAAGTCCTCAAAAATTAAACATAGAACTATCATATGATCCAGAAATGTTTAGGCATAGACTCAAAATAATTGATAATAGAACTCAAAAAGAAATCTGCACACCAATATTCCTAGCAGCATTATTGACAATGCCCAAAGTTAAAAACAACTCAAGTATTCAGCAGCAGATGAATGTGTAAAAATAAATATGGTATACTCAATTAATAGAATATTATTCAGTCTTTAAAAGTAAATTCACCAGGTATGATGGAAGGTACCTATAATCCTAGCACCCTGGGAGGCAGAGGCAAAAGAATTGCAAGGCATGCCTAACCTGGGCAATTTTGCAAGATCCTACTCCCAAAAAGGAAATTCTGACACTCGCTTCAATATAGATGAAACTGAGAGAAATAAAATAGACACAAAAGAAAATGTATTAGATATTTGACTTATATGAGGTATCTAGAATAAGCAAATTCATAGAGACAAACAGAATGGAGACAGACAGGAGCTCAGGGGAGGGGAAGAGAAAAGGGAAATAATGATTTAATGAGTTCGGAGATTCCATTTGAAATGAAAAATTTGTGAAAATAGGAAATGGTATAGTTGCACAATCTTGTCATTGTACTTACTGTCATGGAACGGTACACTTAAGAATGGTTAAAATGCTAAATTTTAAGTTGTATACATTTTACCATAATTTTTTTTTAAACACCTACCAGAAGTATTGTTGAGTGAGGACTCATGCAGTCAGGGGGAAAATGTTAGGAGTAGTCAGGCACGGTGGCACACATCTGTAATCCCAGCACTCTGGAGGCTGAGGCAGAACAATCACTGCGAATTTGAGGCCAATGTGGGCTACACAGTGAGTTCAAGGCCAACCTAAACTATGTAGTGAAACCTTGTCTCAAAAAAGAGCAAAAAAAAAAACATATCAGGCATGAAGGGGAGTCGTACTCTTAACCCCATCCTCTCCCAGCTTTCTAGGAGGAGAAGAAATTACTTTTCGAAATGTGACAGCATTATCGCTTCTCAGCCTTTTGGCTAAGATCAAGTGTAGAAATGTGACAGCATTATTAATATCTTGTAACTCATCACAATTAACAGTTCCTTGTTGCTGTAACAGAGTAAAGATTGCAATTTTACAAAGATAGCATTTCCTGTCATGGCACATAATCACTACATGCATGGACGCGTTGACCTCATGAGACATCAGGAAGAAAAGTGAAGAGAAAACCCAGAATTGTCAATTTGGCCCTTATGCACAGAGAAAACCCTGATTAATGTTCTAATAATCAAAACAGAAGTTGGAATTACAAGGACCACGTTGGTCTCCAGCTGGAATTATATAACTGCATGAGACAGACCTCACATTAGAGTCTTGCTGTGTCTGTAGCTATATAGTAGGACTGTGTCTCAAAAAAATAAAAATAGTGGTCCTGAAGCAAGGCCAGCAGATCGCTGCAGCTGCTGGTTTCAAACGGGAGCCTAAAGAGAGCTCTTTCTGTGGTCTGTTGGCCATTTCAGAACTTTGGAAATGGAATGGTCAATTCATCAGAAAGAAATAGCAGGTAAGTATGGCGGACTTTAGGGGGCCTGCAGGGAAGAGACCCTGGCGCCTCAGGACCTGCACCATGTGGTTGACTCCAGGTGCCGGG
>PVJX010032878.1:0-19453 GCA_004027295.1 Dolichotis patagonum
ATGCTGGCAATAAGGGACAATGACAAATGATAATTAACAATCTTTCAGAAGAAGAGGGGGTATTTTTTTTAAATCATTAAAGCTGTCAAGATTAAAATATTTGTGTCAATCCCACTGAAAGATAAATAGAACCATGAGGTTATAAGTAAGGGTTCTTATATATAAGTGACCGATTATAATTACCGCAAAAGATACTATTTGAGTCTGGCTTTTGAGTTCTTCCTGGTGAAAAACGGACACTAATGATTATTCTTAAATAATTCTCTTTGGTTCAAGTTTGTACAACTATCTTCTCCAATTTATTTCCTCCAGAATCCTGCAGTTCTCAGTAATAGGCATCAGACCAACCCCTAAGCCCACTTGTGAAACTCGAATCTCATCACCCAGTTTAGGTCTCAGATCTAAACTCAAAGTCACCTTACCTCTGATGATCAGCAAACTCAAAAAAGGCCTCTAACAATGTCCCCGTTCAGCTCAAAGCAGTTACAGATGTGACCGCTTCATTCCTTGTTAACGATTTGACTTTGCTGATTCATCAGGAAAAATATGGTAACAAAAGGGTGTAAATTCTCTGTCCTCTAACTTCTCTGATAACATGCTTCTGCCTGGTACCTACTGAGCAGTCATAAAACACTACTAATGGGGACTAAAAACAGCACAAGAGAAAAGAAAATATAAACATCATCCTTTCCTCCTCTGAGCTAAGGGGTCAAACAGCCGGACTGTCCCTGGATCTCTGGGAGTGAGGCCAACCATTCCGAATCCAAGGTCAGCTCCTGCCTGTCCTTTCTGAGTCTGCTGGGACTTGCTGACAACCCACAAGGGCCCAGTTCTAAAGCTCTTGAGACCTCTATCACCAAAACAGAACCCAAAAACTACCTAAAGTAGCAGGTAAACCGATGCCTTTTCTTTTGGATCCGGGAACAACAGGGGTACCTTGGTTCATGAATGCTTTTTGGTTTGTGAATAATTTGGTTCTCATATATAAACATTCGGCAAAATTTTGTTTTTGTTTGTGAACTCTGCTTCAGGTGATAAACATGAGCATGGCCATCTTTCCCAGAATCTTGGAATCAATCAAGTTCATGAACCGAGGTTCAACTGTGTTCAAGTTTACAGAAATTGAGAGGGTTTTAGTTCCTTCCTCTATCCTGGATGAGGGTTTATGGCCTTATCTTCAAAGTGCTCTATACCAATCCTCTGCCTTGTGCCTTAAAGCAATAATGCCACACATTTCTTTGTCCTTCTCCCAACCTGTCCCACCCTGTTAATGGGATGAGATATACTTTCAAAATTATGTTCCACCATTACCTTTCAGAGCTCCCCAACATTAGCTACCCTTCTTCCCTTTAGCCTGCTCCCCTCTCAAGACAGGTCACACAAACTTTACCTCACATTTAATTACAGGTTGATTTCATTACATGGGACACTATACACGCCTCAGGTGCTTCTCATCACACTCCTATCAAGGTCACTGTCCCCCTACAGGCCATACTGGGACTCCAGCCAACTGTCTGCAAACTCTTTTGTGCCACACTCTGAACCCACCAGTTCTCCTTATGACACTCCTTCCTACATAAAAAAAGAACAAAAATCAACCAACCAAACAAACAAAAAATGGAACTTATTGTGTAGTCCAGGGCCTATCAATGAAGTCTTCCTCCCTCCCTCTCTAGTGCTTAATTCACACAACACTTTTTCCTCAATACTACAGATACCTTTCATTTTACAGTTGGTGATCTCAGATATACTTTTTCCTCTATCCCTCTTGACCCCTGTTCTCCAAATCCATTTATCTTTACCAGGATAGATCCTGACACCAACTCACCCAACCCAATAATTCATTTAAACCACCCTTCCTCAGGAATTCTGCAACAGCCTCTACCTTTGTAAGCAAATGCCAGTCAAGGATCTCCTTTCTCCTCCCCTCATCCTTAGCTGCTTTATCTAATATGCTGATGACCTTTTACTGTGCAGCCCTTCTCTGCATCTGCATAAGGGACATTGTTCTGCTACTTAACTTCCTAACAATAAGGAGATACTGAGTATCTCCAGACGAGGGCCAGTTCCTTCCGACTGAGTCACCTACTTTGGATTTAACATCACCCCCAGTCATAAAGGAGTCACACAAGACCCAAAACCCCTCATAGCTCAGGTAAGGACCTCAGTCAAAATCTGATCTCTTTTCATTTTTTGGAGCTAATTACCTTCAGCTGTAGATCCTAAACTTTGGTCTTATAGGACACCCCTGTATGAGGCTGCCTCAGGGGATCTATGTCACCATTTACTTTCTTCTATCTGTCTTCTGCTTTCAGTCAGCTGAAATCAGCTCTCATGTGCGTGCTGGCACTCAATGTCTCCAACACCAATAAACCTTTCCAATTGTATGTAAATGGAAAAAAGGGATTTGTTTTTGGATTCCCAACTCAACTTCTTCATACAAACATACAACCTGTAACCTTCTTCTTGAAACAGTTAAATGAGGTTGACTGGGGTGGCTGACCTGTCTCCACATATTAGTGGCAGTGACTCTCCTAATAAAAAACTCCAAACTTGTTCTAGCCCAGTATCTTACTGCCTACACCTCTCATTTCTTGCAACCTATACTAATTCACCACACTCATTGTATACACCCCAAAAATGTGGGTAGATCTCTTTCCCATTACTCTCTGCATGAGCTACACCCTGTTGTCCCATCTTCTCAGCCCGTTAAAACTTTTTATTTGTGGCGACACTGCCCCTATTACATCCTCTTTTGGAGACTAATTCGCCAAGCCAATTTATGCAAACTCCTGCTAAAATTTCTCTCCCAAAACCCAGCGACAACCCTACTCCTTTATGAATCCTGTCAGGAGACAGGGTCTACCTCAAAACCTTCAACCCCAAACCTTTACAACTAAAATGAAAGAGGTCCTGCAGTTATCCTCACCACACTGACAGCCACAAAGCTTTCTCTCTTAAATCCATTTCTCTAGACTAAAACTTGTCTCAAAAAATAAATAAGCCCAGCCCCACACATTCCTCACAGGTAGAAATCCTAACTCGGACTCCTGTGTCTTTTTGCCTCATAGCCATCTCAGAAGAAACTGATCAACACGATCAAACTGACAACCATAAGCCAACCCATGAACGGTCCCCTACTACTCTCTGACCTTATTCTGTTACCCCTCAAAGACTGCCGACCAGAGATTTCATAGATTTTTTTTTCCCCTAATAACCTTGAGACCTGGCTAGAGTCCCCTCAACACCACCCCCAAATTTACCATAATCGAACCAATCTTCATAGCTCCTCTTTTATTTTTCTCAATAGCATCAACTCATACAAAACATCTACTTCTAGTCCAAGATTTACATGGGTCAAATTCCTCTCTGGCCCATGATTGCTGGCTGTGCCTGTCTCTATTGTCTTCAGTTTACATGGCAATCCCCACTTTCAAGTCAGCGTGGATAAACACCCAGACATCACTTTCCCTACAAATTAATTTAGGCCTGGTCTTCAAGGACTGGGCTAATACCCTCCTTAATTCATACCCAACCCACTTGGCAGATGGAACTACCAAACTCTTTCAAGCATATTTCAGTAACTTCTCTAAACTCTCTCTATTTGCTAGCACAATTATTGGTCCCATAACCCTTGACATGTACCTCTTATGCCAAGCTTCCCTCTACGTTCGACATGAACCAATGCTGAATGGGTCCCTTTATGAGAAGCACTTTTCAGTGCAGCCAAACCATCGCTCTCAAGAGCCCCCAAGAATATTAGTTTCATTTATGATATCTCACCTAAGACAAATAAAACTGAACCTCTTCATTTCTTCAGGCCAGCCATAATCTTAATCTCATCCCCAGGCCTAACTACCCACAACTCTTTAAACTCTTTTCAGAGGATCTCACTAGCATCTCACCGGCCAATAGCCCTATGTCAATTCAGCGTGTGTAATGGAGGCCTCCTTGACTGGTTCCATGTTGATCTGGAAAAGTGAGCCAAGCTTTCCAATTCCAGAAACCTATACTTTACAACACTTCTTCTCACTACACCTCAAGATTTGTCTTTTCCAATCACAGATCTTTTTCTTTTGTGACTAGCAATCCTACCTCTGCCTTCCCACTGATTAGACAGGGACACATTCCTTAGACTATTTGTCCCCCAATATCAATGTGCACCCAACAACCAATCCCTCCCTATCACCATCACTGATCACATTTGACAATCTAGTCCCCCTCCCAAGGACATTAGACACACCCACAGAGGTCACCAGCCAAGCAGAAGAACTGACTGGTTGTCTCATCTTCTACCAAAGCTCCTCACAGGACACACAGAAGAAGATTTTGACACGATCTCATCATGCCTAATCAAGGTCCAGACTACTAGGACAGTTTCTGTTCTGCGACATGCGGGTTTCATCCAAACAACTGTCTAAATCTTCACCCAGCACCAGGTGGATGACATTCTTCCACTCAAAACAAACAAAAAAACCCAGGCATGGTGGCACATGCTGGTAATACTGGTACGCAGTCGGGAGGTTGAGGCAGGAGACAGCCTCAACTATATACAGAGACCCTGTCTTAAAATAAAAAATAAAGTGTCTAAAAAAAATAGAAACCAACAAATTCCTCACTAGGGAAAAAAATTCAAATAGACAAAAAAATGTGATTGCCCATTTCCAGTCTTCCTTCACCTGTCCCCCAAAACCACTCTGGGTGCATTGTAAACAATTCCTGACTTTCTCCCCCAAAGTTTTAAATAAAAATGTTCTCAGCTCCAGATCCTACAGACACTTTTCTAACTGCTGCCTAACCCTGGTGCTGGAAGTGGTGAGAATGCATCCCAGACCTGGCCCTTTTCTGGCTAAAATCTATAATGGCTCAACAAACTCTTGTTTTCACAGAATCCTTAGTCTCAAGAGTTTGATTGTGAGAGTTTGCCTCGGTCTTCGGGAGACACTTCAGATCCAGCTCTATGGAAGTCTTTCGCTACACAGACTACTTCCCTTTTGTTCTTTCTCGATCGCTTCTGTACTCAGGAAGTTTTTACTGACCAAAAATTTGTAATTTATATGAAATAGCATTTCCAGGTTCCTTTATATTCAATTGTTTAATTTATCCCAAACTTATTCTAATGAATTCTAACTATGCAAAAGACGAGAATATAGATCTTTCTCACTATGTAGGCAGTTTACCAGAGCTATATTTTTTTTTACTTGTGATGAGTCTTTTATCATGTAATTTATATAAAATTTCATCAAATTTTATAAATAAGCTCTACCGTGTTTATGCTCTTTCTGGAATTTAAATATCAATTTTTTGGATAGTTTTGTGATGTAGCTTGATATAAAATCATTAAATTCCTCACTCTTCCAATTTCTTTTTCTAAAATTTTTACTCTGTACACCAATTTATTCTTGGAATCTTTTTTACTACAGTCTTTCCCATCACACGCAGAACTTTAGAATGCTGAATGGAATTTCTTTTAAAACTACATGTTCATTTGAAAAGAATTTTACCTTTGCTGTCAACCTTGTTCTCACTATGAATGTAGAATGTCTCCCAACCTAATTAGGTTCGTTTGAGAAAATAAAGTAGAGAGTCCAGTAAAACTGGTAAATCTAATAGGATTCACTCCTTTCTGCATTTGTCTATGATCTCAGGAACAGCATCCCATGTTATGGTGAAAAGGAAAAAGCTAGCAGACAGATGGCACCAGTGGGAAAAGCAGCATAGCTTGATTAAAAATAAGTAATAGCTGCTCACCAAAGGGATGTTGTGTAAAAGCAGGCTTTCTTGAGAGTTTATAATTTCTTTCTTTTTTTTTTTTTTTTGGTACTGGCGATCAAACTCACGACCTTGTGCTTGCCAGGCAGGCACCTAAGCCACTGAGCTAAATCCCCTGAGAATTTATAATTTCAATCTGGCCCCATATAAATTTTGGCACAAGATCTTAACTACTAGTGATATGAAGAACCACAAACCAAAGTTAAACTTAAAGTAGCCCCAAAATGATTGTGGCTCTATGCTGCAAACACAAATTCTATCTAGAGAAGTTCAACCAAGGACTTGCAAAGATTCCCATGAATAAATGAGTAGTTTATAAGGAAAAATTCAGCCTGACACAGAAGGAAATCTACTAGCAGTGAGATACACAAAACAAAGGGCTGTGCGCAGAAATAAATGTATAAAACTTCAGACAGAGAAATAGGATATCAAATACTTACATGTAGTACTGCTAAATAAATGAAACAAAAGATATTTTCAACAGTGTTGTGGAACTCTAGAAATGGAAAACATAGTTCCACTGATCTCACTCATTAATATGGTCACTATTTTAAAAACAGAAAATAACAAAGGTTGATGAGAATGTGAGAAGTTGGCAGTCTTATACAGTGCTGATGAGAGAGTTGAAATGGTGTAAGCCCTATGAAAAACAGCAAGCCAGTTCCTGAAATTATGAACACAGAATCACTGTATGATCCAGCAATCTCACTTCTGGGCACATATCCAAAAGAAATACAAGTGAGGACCCCAGAAAATATTTGTACAACACATACAGAATAGCATTATTCTAAATACCCAGGGGGTGGAATAAATTCAATTATCCATTAGCCAATGAATGGATAAAATGTGGTATACTCATACAATGGACTGTTACTCAGCCTTAAAAAGGAAGGAAATTCTGACACTGTATTACTGTATTCACTGGAATAAATGGAAAAAAGACATTAAGCAAGAAAAAGACATATACATTTTTAATGAACAAAAGGAGACAAAGTCTCAGTACAGGGGAAGATCCATACTAGTGTGATTACCCAAAAGTCCAGCATCCTTTAGAAGTTTATATACTTCTTTTTCTAAAGGAGAGGAGGAGAGCTCATTTTGAGGGCTTATAAATGATTTTTAGGGAAAAAATCACTGGGTGTGGAAAATATTTAATGGCTTGGCACAAAGCCTGTTTGGCGTGAAGAACAATGTACACAGGGGAAAATCCACGGGAGCATGATTCCCCACTAACGCGGTGAGGTTCTGTTTCTAATATACCTTTCTTCATGGCGTAGAGCTATGCAGAGCATGGGGTGGGTGGAGAAATTCTTTTTGAGGAGTAGTAAATGATTTTTAGAGAAAGAGAGTGGGCAAAACTTAGTAATGGCTTATAAATGACTCATTGTGGAAGGATGAATGGGCCCTCCAGGTGAACAATGGCTTGTTACAAGGCCCTTGCAGGTGTGGTGACATGCTTCAGTTTTCCTCCTGAGATAGGGGGATGGTCTAGGAAATCTCAGGGAGGAGACAGAAAGCAATTATGTCCTCTTTGACAAATCTGGGCCTTAAGCGGATGAGGGAAAGCCTGTCCCAGCAGCTGCAGGTCTCCAAGTGCCTTTAATTTAGAATATCCAACAATGTACCATAGCAGATTTTGGGGTGAAAGTCCCTGGACTTCTTCAGGGAGAATGGGGAGCTACTTTTTAATGGGTATGGAGTTTGCATTTGGAAAGGGGAAAAAGTTCTGAAACGGATGGGAGAGATCAATGTGAATTATGCAATGCTTCAGAATCTTACATGGAAAATGGCAGGTTTTAGCTCATGTATGTATTCTCACAATTTATATTTAACTTAATATGTAATAAAACGTTACATTAATTCAACATATAATAGTTTAAATATTTAAAGCTCAACTGAGGCTTTTAGTAATGGTAGACTATGCTTTCAGGCCTTTCATTCTGGGGCAATAAGGTAGACGCAATGCAAAATAGCTCCTTGAACACCTTGGACAAGTGAGACAGTGAAAAGCTACTGGCCATGGTTCAGGGGGAAAGGGAACCTGTTTCTTCCTCCTCTTCCTCCTTCTCCTCTTCCTCCTCCTTCTTTTTCCTTTTCGTCTTCTAATTCTGAGGGTTGAACCCAAGGCTTTTTCACTGAGTCATACCCTCAGGACTTGTTCATTTCTATTTTGAGACTGTCACTAAATCACTAAGATGACTGGGAAAAGCTTGAACTTGCAGTCTTCCTGTCTCAGCCTCTTAGAGTGTTGGGAGTACAGGTTTGTACCATCATACCTGGTTCTGCTTTTTCTTTAAAAGTGGAGGCTGCTTTTCACCAGAGGCATTTTCTAATTGTAGGGGAGAGTCACTGAGAGGGTGAGGAGGTCACTGAATTCTATCAGAGGATGATTAAGTAGGGGCTGGGGTCCAGGTGCTGTGAGGTCAAGGGGGATGTGGGAGAACCCTTCACTTCAGTCGCTGCCTTGAGAGCTGCATCTTAGCAATGAGGGAAATTGCAGGTAGAGAGACACTGTCACAGACTGCAGCTCATCTTTGAATCATATCAGTTTCTGAAATTACATTAAAATGATTCCAGATTGCTATTGCTCCCAGGCACTGGCAGAAGCCAGCATCAAATCATTTACAAAATGGATTATAAATACAGCATTTCCAGCAATCAGTGAAAATCTCCTAGACTGTAATGACAAAAAACAGTGTGACAGGAAATCAGCAAAAATAACCAACCAGAAAAATCAACAGTGTAGTAACATATAGTTATCATGTAATACACTAACTTTTAAATAATCCAATTTACTATATTTAAGAAATCAGTAAAAGATGGATACTTTTTAGGAGAGAACTAAAAATAATGAAGAACCAAAAGGAAGTCCTATAATAAAAAATACAATGACTATATTCCAAAACTCAAGGTAGGGCTGGAGATGTAGCTCAGGGGCACAAGCACCTGCCTGGCAAGCACAAGGTCCTGAGTTTGACTCCCGGCACCGCCCTCCCCCCCACACATACTGACACAGATAATAGCCAGGAATCTTCCAAAACTACATAGTGAAAGACAAAGACATCAATCAGGGGTTGAAAAAGACTATACACCATCAAGACAAGATAAATAAAGAAAAAACTATGTTCCTGCAAATGACAGTGATGCAGGTGGCAAAAGAATTTACCAAAGTGACAATAAGAACAAAAGTGAGACTTTATTCCATACTACCAAAACGGACAGTGAATGAATCCCAAGGGAAGAATCATGCAGGGAAGATGACAGGTTAGGTTCTTCCTAAGGGTTTGAGGAATTGGAAACATGATTATCTCGAGAATGCCTTTTTCTGGGTCATCTAACTCTTGCCCGTCTCCTTGGAGTACACACGGTGTGTCTAAAGTTACATGCTAAAGTTGCAATTTGACACGACCATTCCTTCCTACACAGAAGAACTTTTGGGTTACAGCACAGATATCTGTACACACTAACTCCCAGAGAGGAAGGGTCGGTTCCCTTGGGAGGAATGAACAGGCCTTGCACCCAAGATCAGTTTTTGTCTCGTGTAGTTTTGATTAGCATTACTGTGCTGCCTCATGACTACTCATTAAATGCTGGGCAGGATGCCTTCAACAGAGAAGTTCTCTTACTGTGTTTTGACCCTTTTGTTACTGACAGGTATTCACCATATATTCCCCCTAAAAAATCAACAAGGTCAAATGATTGACAAGACACAAGCTGGTCATTACCACAGTTGGGTCAAGCTGAATGGAGGTGTTCTGATGGGTCCCTTAAGTTTGTTGATCACCAGAAGCAGCGTGGCTTATTCCCTTAGGTTGAGGACTAAGACCTAATTTGGACAACAAGCTCTAAATAAGTTTGTACAGAAGGTTCAGGCAAGGTCTGGCACATATCACCGAGAACAGCTAGATTCTTCAAAATAAACAAATAAACTGGAAAAATAGTTACATAAACAGGGGCCAAAGAAAAAAGATAATTATAATTATGATAATATTCATTAGTAGGCATTTCCACAAAAATTACTTTGAAAAGGAAGCGTAGATAATGTTGGACAATATTAGAGCTGGACTGGACACAGTTTACTTGCTGTAAATTCCCAACACCATACACACACACACACACACACACACACACACTAATAGCCAAGGACTTTCCAAAGCTAATGAAAGACAAATCCACCAGACATGGATTTTTAAAAGTCTGTACACATTCCAAGCAAGATGAAAAAATAAATACTATGCGTAAACAAGGCACAATAAATCTATTAAAAACAAAGATCTATTAAAAACAAAAATCTTAAAAGCAGTCATAGGAAAAATTTTACTTCAAAGGAGCAATAATTGGACTGGTGTATTACTTTTCAGTGGAATGGAATGAAAGATGATAACAGAATTAAATTTATCTGCTGTCTTTTATGAAAAGAAAATAGTTGTCAACTTCAAAACTTGTGATTCTAAGACATTTAGTAAATTCTGAGAACACTCTAATAAAAATAACCTTCAAGAATACAATAAACCAAAACTGACATGATTTTACTAGGTGAAGTCTGGACTAAATAAATACTAAACGATGTTATCTAGGCAAAAAGAAAATGATTCCAGATAGAAAGATTTAGATGCAGGAAGGAGTGAAGAGCAATGAAGAAAAAATTATGGAAATCTTAGTGAATATTAACTGTATAAAAGCAATGTTTTATGATTTTAAAATACATGCAATTAAAATATATAAAATCAATGGCATAGCAATAAGGAGGTGCTGGGCATGGTGGCCCATGCTTACAATCCCAGTGCTCAAGAAGCTGTGACATGAAGAACATGAGTTTGGACTCTTCTCTTTTTTTGGTACCAGGTATTGAACTCATGACCTCATGCTTGCCAGGCAGGCACTTACACCACTGAGCCAAATCTCTGGCCCCTGGAACATGAGTTTGAAGTCAGATTGAACTACATAGTGAGATCCCATCTCAAAAAAACAAAGGAAAAAAAAAAGAGGCTAAATGAAGTAAAGTCCCTTGAAAGAAAGCAAAAACAATTATTAACCAAGTAATTAGAGGCCATATTTTACCCAAATATGTCAGTAATTATAACAAATATAAAAATATTTTTAATATTTGGTACAGTGATTTTGGAATAATATTTTGTGGAATTGCCAAACTTTCCCCCAAAACAGCTATATCATTTTATGTCCCTACCAGGAATGTATGCATCTCAGTTCCTCACATTATGGCCAAGCTTTGTAATTCTGTTTTTCATAGTAGCCATCTTAGTGGGTATGAAATGGTAACCCATTAAAGTTCTGGTTTACATTTCCAGGATGATTAAGGATGTCAGACACGTTTTTGTGTACTTACTAGCCATTCTTATATCAACTTTGAACCTGAATTTCAATTCAGGTCCCTTTTTTTTTTCCTATTTTAAAATTGAAAATTTAAATTATTGAGTTATAAGCTTTTTTAATATATTCTGACTAAAAGTACTCTATCAGACAAATGATTTCATGTATTTTCCCACTATGTCAGTTGTTTTTTCACTTTCTTGGTATCCTTTGTAGTACCAAAGTTTAGAGTTTTGATGCAATACAATTTGTTTATTTCTTCTTTTGTTTCCTGTGCCTTGTCTAATGGAAAGTTATGAAATGTACTTTTTTGGGGGGTTTTTTCTATGAGCTTTGTAGTTTTTGCTCTTAGATTTGTGAGTGGTCCATTTTGAGCTAATTTCTGTGTGTGATATAAGGAGAGAATCCAACCTCGTGCATGTGGGCCTCCAGTTGTCTCAGCGATGTTTGAACTATCTTATGGCTCTAGCCAAAAATGTAAGGATTCACACTTTAAAATAAGGATTATAAATGTAAGGATTCATTTCTGAGATTTCAATTCTGTTATATGGGTCTGTATTTCACTCTATATACCAGAAATATATTTAGGTATTGTGGTAAATTTTGAGATTTGGTCAGTATGAGTTCTTCAATTTTGTTCTATTGCTTTGGCTATACTGGTACCTTGCATTTCCATGCAAATGTTAGGATTAATTTATCAATTTATATGAATAAAATAAGGCAAATGAGGCTTAGATAAGGCTCATGTGGACCTGTAGATCAATTTGAGTCATGTTGCCATCTTCACAATATGAAATCTTCAAATCTATGTCATCTTTCCATCTATTCCCATTTACTCATTATTATTCTGTGTTCTTTTTATTGTTTTTTTTGAGACAGGAGCTCACTATGCTCAGGCTGGCCTTCAACTCAATTTGTATCCCAGGCTGGTCTTGAACTCACAGCCTCAGCCTCCCAAGTGCTGGGATCACAGACGTGGGCCTCTATACCTGGCTCCATATCCTCTTTAATTTTCTTTTTTCCTTTGTTTTTGGTTGGTGCTGGAAATTGATCTCTTTGTTATGGATCCATTCAAATTTTCTATTTTTTTCTTGAGTAAATTACTTGATCCTACTGGGATTCTGTACACATGGTGACTTGGTATTCTCTCTCTGCTTTTAAGATTTCTATCATTTTTCTTGGCTTTCAATGTTTTGATTGTGATATATATAGGTCTATGTCTCTGAGATCAACCATATTTCATGTTTATTGAGTTTCCTGAATGTGTAACTTACTGATTTTTATCAAACCAGAAATTTTTAGTCATTTCTTCAAATATTCTTCTCCCCCTCCCTCTTTACTTTCCTTCTTCCTTCCCTCTATCCTTCCATATCTTCATTCTTTCCTTTCTTCCTTCCTTTTTTCCTTTATGTCTTACTTTTCTCATTGCTGTGAAAAAATAGCCAACATCCAAAGTTAAAGGAGGAATGATTTCTTTTCTTTTTGGTTTTAAAGGGAATAAAACCAAACAAAATAAAACAGAATAAAGCCAATCAAAACAAAACATTGAAGGTGATACAGGACTTCAAAAGAAGATGATAGGAAATTAACAATGGCTACCATAATGCCTCTTGTTATCTTCAAAATAACTATCCAGATCATCAGATACAGACTTGTAAAATTAACCAAATGATACAATAACTGAGTTGGTTATTTACTTCAGTTGTTACCTTTCAGAAATTAAAGGTGTGTGACTTCTAATTTCTTTTCTTTTTTTTTTTTTTTTGTACCGCGGATCAAACTCATGACCTCACGCTTGCCAGGCAGGCGCTTAAGCCACTGAGCTAAATCCTCGGCATGACCTCTAATTTCTACTACGTCTGTGTCTCCTGAACTTGTTCTGTGTGGGCTGCAGGTCTGGGATTGTATTTTACTTCTTGGTCTTGACATTTTCCTGTACTCCTCCAAATCAACCAATTGCTGCACCCTGGGTGCTTCCTGCATTGGCTCCCAATCCCTTGGTGTAGTGGATTGGACTAGGCATCTGGGTTCCTCCAATCCAGGGTTCCTGGAGTGGTGGAGAGTCATGGGGTGATGGATGCTCCCCCAATGGTAGTGGGCCCCAGAGCATGGTATCTTCTCCAGGCCCACACTGGGCTCTCCAGATCTCTCAGGGCCACTGGCTCATAGCCTCAGGGCATAGATTCTTCCTGTTAAGACCATTTGTCCACAGGTTTGGTTCTGCTCTGATATTTCTTTGTTGATTTTCTGTCTAGCAGATTTCTCTGTGACAATGGGAGATTGAAGTTTTCTGTTAAAATCATATTATTGCTTATTTGATTTTCCATGTCTACCAATAATTGTCTTATATAGTTGGGTGCTCCTGTATTAGGTGCATATATATTTATGATTGTTGTGGAATTTGTGTTGTCTCCAGCTTTCTCATTGACCACAATCAGTCTTGCATTATTCTTCTTGGCTTTGTCTTGTAGCTGTTGGATTGATTTCTCATAGTCTCTTGGTTTTTTAAGATAACTTTCCTTTCATGATCACTGGCTGCAATTCTGTCTTCAAGATCTGAAATTCTATCCTTTCCTTCATTCAATCTGTTACATATACTTTCAGTGGAGATTTTACTCTCCTGGATCTCTGTTTGAATCTGTCTCATGGATTCCAAGTCTCTCCAAAGTTGAGCATTTTTTATTTCTATCTTTTTCTAAGCTCATCTATTCTTTTGTTTGTGTCTTCTCTAATATCTTTGATTTTAAGCATCATTTCTTTTTATACCTGAGAAATCATTTTCTCTGTAGACTTTTCCACTTGGTTTTTCACTTCTGTTGTTATTGTTCCAGAAAGTTCCAGTGTTTGACTTCCAACTGCAATCATCTTATTAAGTTCCAGGCCTGTCCTGGGTGATCTGGGAGCTTGGGGCCACACCCCTCTTCTGCATCTTGCCATTCGTCACCTTCTCTTTTTTCTTTTCTTTTGTTTTCTATGCTGATGCCTGCCAACCTCCCATGATAGTTAGCTCTATCACTAGCATGGAGACCTCTCTTAGGCAGGAAAGGAGGTGTCTTTCCTCGGGGATATCCTCCAGATGTAGCTGGTTCTTTATAGCTATTCTAAGAAATACCTTCTTCTGATGTTTACAGTTCTGTGATAGTGTCCACATTATATCCCAGAGATACACTGATTATGGAGCCAATTTTGGCCTCTGGATGTGGGGGCTGGGACTAGTTTTCTGCCAGTGGAATTCTTCAGAGTCCAGCTGCTGTCCCCTTGCTGCTGCTTCAGATGCTTTCATGTTACTGGCCTCACTGATTACCTTCCAAAGGTGTGTGTGTGCATCTGTGTGCCAGGTTATCGTCCTGGGTCTTTGGGTTCTTATCAGTCTTACACTCTTCCAGCTGGCCCTGCCTTCTGGGATGCAATGGAGGGTGTCTGGAGTGTGAAATTGCTATCTTCCAGCTGGTCCCACCATCTGGGATGTAATAGTGGGGCACAGAGCATGAACTCATTGTCTTCCAGCTGGTCCTGCTGTCTGTCCGGTATGAAGTGGAGGGGCACAGAGCATGAGCTCTGAGTAATGATTTATTTCAGCTCACAGTTTTTAGAGGGTTCAGTCCATAACTGGCTGCTTCTGAGGCAGAGTGGTGTGGCAGAGAGACTTCACAGAAGAGAAACAGTTCATGTCAGGCAGAAGGCAGCAAGCAGCAAGTGATAAGCAGCAGCCCTCTTTCTGTTCCCTATATGCTATGCAGGATCCACACCCTTAAGGAACATAACACTCACACCCAGGATGAGGTTTCCCATTATTCACATCCAGAACTATGCCAAACCAATCAATAGGCTCATTTATTAATCAGAAAGTCTTCACACCAGCATCTCACACTTAATTCCAGCATCACAATCTAGATCCAACCACTTCTGAAAACCACATGAGGCTTGGACATCTAGACACAAGCCATAACCCTTCCTTTTTTACTATCTTCCTTCTTCTCTTTCTATTTATTTATTTATTTTTATTTGATTTTAAAGCAGGTAAAACTAAACACAACAAAACAGAACAAAGCAGAGCAGAAGAAAACAATGTAAGTGACACAGATTTCAAAGCAGGAAAACAGGAGATCTTCACTGGCTACCATATTGTCTCCTGTTTTCTTCTAAACAGTTGTCCGTATCTTCACACACAATGAATTCACACACAATAAAGTAGTATTTAACTGATCAGAACAGAGCGATGAAGGCATTACAGGCCTTCAAAACCAGACAATAGGAAAATCAATGGCTGCCATAATGTCTCTTGTTCTGTTCAAAATAGCTGTCCATACCTTCATGTATGTTGAAATTAAACAATATAAATAATACTACAACCACTCTAAACAAAGAATAAAAGCATTACTGGTTTTTTTTTTGTGTGCCAGGGATCAAACTCACGACCTTACGCTTGCCAGGCAGGCGTTTAAGCCACTGAGCTAAATCCCCAGCCCGCATTACTGGGTTTTAAAGCATGACAATACAGAATCAGCACTGGGTACCATAGTGTCTCTTCAAAGTAGCCGTTCATTTCATCATGCATAATATAATCAAGTCTCATAAACTGTTTAGGATAAGTTCTACTCATGTGTAAGCCTCCACATGTATACCAATTCTTTCTGAATAGGTTAGAGGGAAAAACAAAACAAAAATGAAACAAAACAGATTACTAGAAAAACATGAAATGAAAGACAAGTAAATAACAATAGCAAAGAGCCAAAAACAATGATATAGGCCTTCAAAACAAGGTGGTAGGAGCATTATTAGGGTTGTTATTTTACATAATGATCTTCAAGAGTTCCTCAGATCACCAGACACTAACATGCAAAATTGTTCCAATCCTATGAATGCTAACTGTTTTGTTCCAAGAACTTATAAACTTTTTTTTTTTTTATCGGTACCAAGGATTGGACTCATGACTGCATGCTTGCAAGGCAGGCACTTACGCTGCTGAGCTAAATCCCCAGGCCGAACTTACAAAATTTGTAGCACAATTATCTTAGCTATCTTAAGTGGTTTTATACAATTTTAGATATTTTTTATTTTCCCTCCCTTTTGCTTTTTCCTCCTTTGCCCTGAGATATTATTTTTTTCTCCTTTGAGTAGATCCTTATCCTTTCACTGTATTTATTGAGGATTTTGTATCTTATGTGCTATTACCATTTCTTACACTAGGGAGACAATACGGTATTTACAAATGTGAATTTGATTTATTTCACTTACGAGTATGGTCTCAAGTTGCATCCATTTACTTGTAAATATCTCAGTGTGATCATTGTTTATAGCTGAGTAGTACTCCATTGTATAAAAATACCACATCTCTTTAATCCATTCCTCAGTTGATTTTCATTTAGGTTGTTTCCAAGATCTAGATATTACAAATTGTGCTGCTATAAACATAGGTGCATATATATCACTGTGATATGATGTTTTCAATTCTTCTTGGAATATGCCCAGAAGTGGAATAGCTGGGTCAAATGGGACTTCCAATCCCAGCTTTTTGAGGAACCTCCAGACTGACCTCCACAGTGGTTATACCAGTCTACACTCTCACCAACAGTACAGAAGAGTTCCTCTTTCCCTGCAGGCTCTCCAGCACTTGTTGTTGGTAGTTTTCTTTATCCTGGCCATTCTTTCTGGAATGAGATGGAATCTCAGTGTGTTTTTAATTTGCATTTCTCTAATGATCAATGATGCTGAACATTTTTTCATGTATTTATTTGACATTTTTATTTCTTCATCTAAGAACTGTGTATTCAACTCAGATGCCCATTTTTGGATTGGGTTTTTGAATTTTGGGGGTCTGATTTTTTTTTAATTCTTTATATGTTCTGAACAGAAGTCCCTTGTCTGAGGGACAGTTGACTAATATTTTTTTCCCAATTTGTGGGTTTTCTTTTCACTGTGCTGGAGATTTCTTTCAACATGTGTTATAGATTAAAGACTGGTGGTCAATTTAACACCAGCAGAATTAAATCAGCAGGATGCTGGACATAGATGTTCCACCTGAGGAAATTTGCCTGCATAAATACAGATTTGGAGAAGGAGAAGAGAGGCGTTCAGGCATTGAGGTATTGTGAGTTCTCCTATGTGTTGCTGTTTGAGCCATTGGCTCTCCTGGAGAAGCTCTGGTCTTCACATTGAGTATTGCTTCCTGGCTCTGGAGAGGAAGATGTGTGCTGCTTAATCTCCAGGATGAACTTGTCATGCTGGCTTCCTGGCATGTCAGAGGAGCTTGGGGCCTCTGTGTCGCTGAGAATGGCTGTGGTGCTTTTCAGGGCAGCCCTGGTCTTTGTTTTGAGTGTGACTTGTCGGTTCTAGTGTTTAACCCTCAACCGACCAGCACAGCATCTTCACCTTGCTGGCATAGACCTTCTAGCTTCCCCCACTGACCTTTGGCCCTTCCCAGCATGGGTCCATAAAAGGGACTGGCGTGAGTCCTTCTTGTGGGCTCTAGACCTCCAGGTGGACTCACAGGAGGCATTGCCATGGGCTTTAGGTTGTTATCTGGACTCATGTAGGGCACTGCTTTGGGATTAAGGCCCTTGGCTAAATATTCTGTTTTTGGTGTTGTGGATAGATTTCCTGCACTTTATGTTAACTCTGGGTGACCATTATAAAATAATATTATAAATTCAACATCCTGATTTTAATTGTTCTCCTCACAACCCCTGACTAAAACAACATGCAAAAAATTTTAATAAGACGTGATCTGTGCAGTTTCATTGTTGTTCATGAATTCTCTACCTACCACTATGATGTCAAGATTTCTACCTACTTTGTCTTCCAGCAGATTTAGTGTTTCTGTTTTAATATTTAGATCTTTGATCTATTCTGACTTTAGTTTAGTACATGGTGATAGGCATGGGTCTAGTTTTAGTTTTTGACATATGGAGTGCCAATTTTTCCAGCACCATTTATTAAACAGACTATCTTTCTTTCAGGGGATGTGTTTAGCCCCTTTATCAAAGGTAAGGTGGCTGAGTGTGTTTGTAGTTGTAGTTGTATTTTGTAATCTATTCCATTGATCTTGAGGTCTGTTTTTATTCCAGTACCATATTGATTTTATTACAGTAGCTTTGTAATATAACTTCAAGTCAAGGAAATGATGCTTCCTGCCTTGCCTTTGTTGCTTAGAAATGCCTTTGTTATTCTAGGTCTTTTCTGGTTCCAGATGAATTTTAGGAATGATTTCTCTAGATCTGTGAGATATGCTAGTGATATTTTGATTGGGATTGCATTAGATCTGTATAACAATTTTGGAAGAATGGCCATTTCACAATATTTGTTCTTCCTATCCATGAACAAGGGATGTCTTTCCATTTTCCGAGATCCTCTTTGATTTCTTTTTTCAGGATATTATAATTTTCCCTGAATAGATCTTTTACTTCTTTTGTTAGAATGATTCCTAACTATTTCATTTTTTGGATGCTATTGTGAAGGGTGTGGCTTCTCTTATTTCTCTTTCAGTGATTTTGTTGTTTGTGAATAAGAATTCTATTGATTTTTGAGTGTTGACTTTGTATCCAGCTACATTACTGAACTTTTAAAATTATACTTAAGAGTCTTTCAATGGAGTTTTGGGGGTCTTCTATTAGTATCATGTCATCTGCAAATAATGATAATTTAACTTCTTCTTCTTCTATCCTTACTCTTTTTATTTTTCTCTCTTGTCTAATTGCTCTGGCAATAGGAGTGGTGATAATGGACATCCTTGTATTGTTCCCGATTTTAGTGTAAAGGCTTTTAGTTTTTGACCATTTACTATGATGCTAGCTATTTGTTTGTCATAGATGGCTTTTATCATATTGAGGTAAAGACCATATATTCCAATTCTCTGCAAGGTTCTTATCAGGAATAAGTGTTGGACCTTATCAAAACTTTTTCTGCACCTATGGAAATGATGTGATTCTTATTTTTGGCTCTATTGATATGGTGGATTACATTTATTGATTTGCATATGTTGAACCATCCCTACATTCCTGGGATAAGTCACACTTGGTTGTGGTGTATAATCTTCTTGATGATTTGCTGCATTCTGTTTGCCAATATTTTATTGAGAATTTTTGCATCTATGTTCATTAGGGAGATTGGC
Organism: Dolichotis patagonum; assembly: GCA_004027295.1. Lineage (NCBI taxonomy): Eukaryota > Metazoa > Chordata > Mammalia > Rodentia > Caviidae > Dolichotis > Dolichotis patagonum. The sequence goes on from PVJX010032878.1 coordinate 19,214, forward strand.
CTGTAGTTCTCTTTTTTGCTTGGGTCTTTTTCTTGTTTTAGTATTTTTTTTATAATTTTATTTAAAGAGGAAAAAACAAAACAAAATAAAACAGAATAAAGGGTAGCAACCATACAGTATTCCAAGGAAAAAAGGAAAAGTACAACAATAAAACCTAAGAAATTATTACTTGACTAATTACATACTGACTTCTTGGAAATAGTTGTTCAAATTACAAAGTTAAAACATGTAAAGTAGACA
>PVJX010032879.1:0-20119 GCA_004027295.1 Dolichotis patagonum
CGTAATATATGAGATGCAAGGAGCTTGAATGGCCATAGTCCTTGGTTGACTTACTCTCCTCATTAGTCCAAGCACATCTGTTCTGTTTTGTTCTGTTTTGTGTAATATAAGCACTGGTGAATCTGCCACCTTGACCATGCAAGAAAATTTGGCAATAGCTTCACAACAAACCTAGGTGTAGTAGGACAAGCTTTCTAATTTTTTTGTTGTTTGTTTTTTGGGTCTTTTGTTGGTTGGTTGGTTGGTTGGTTGGTACAGGGAATCAAATGCACAACCTCGTGCTTGCCAGGAGGGCATTGTGCTACTAAGGTACATCTTCAGCTCTTTAATTGTTATTTAAGCCCCATCTTTTTGTCTGTCTGACCTATAAAATATTGAGTTACATTAAATATCCCACTACAAGTGTAGATTTATATATTAGTTAGTTACAAATTTTGATTTATATGTATGAAGCAATCATGTTAGATGTATGTAAATCATAGTAATTTCCTTCATAAGGCTAATGTTTATCATTACAGAATGGATCTTTCCATCTCTAGAATACTTTTTCCTTAAAATTTCTCTTTTTATTTTCTGTTTTAGATTTGATTAACATGTATGAGTTGCACATATCCGTGGAGTTCAATGCAGTATTTCAGTACATGCACGAAGTGTGTGCTGGTCAAATCTGGCCTCCCTGTCCTCACCCTCCTCACCTGCTCCCGACCACTGCTGTACATTCCAGCTAATTGTTTAACTCCCACCTATGAGAAAGAACATGCACCACTTGTGTCTGCTTTAGTTCACTTGATTTAATGTCCTCCAGTTCCACCCACTTTGCTGGAAAGGAGAGGATTTCATCCCTCTTTATGGCTGAATAATATTCTATTATATATATATATATATGACATTTTCTTTTTCCATTCAATTTATGAGCACCTGTGTTAATTCCATACATAAATATAAAATTCATTAACTTACTTTTGACATTAATATATTCGTACCTATTTCTGTTTACTTAGCATTTATACATTAAACCATCTTCTTATTGAATCTCTGAAATGTCTTTTATGTTCTAGGTATACATCTATAGTATGCTCTTTTGGTTGGAGGCCAACCTGATAATCTGTCTCTGCTCACAAGCTTGTCCTAAAAGGAAAACCATGGATTTAGGAGGACAGCACCACCCAGTTTCAAAATGTCCCAGAAGGACACAGGCACCTTATTTTTAAACATTGGGTGGGATGGAGGAAGGGAGGGAAGGTTGGACCATCAGTCACTTAGTAGCACAGGTACACATTTCCCCCAGGGGCCTTGGGAAAGTGAATCAAGTTTGATTTTCTTTTTCTTTCTTTTATGGAAAAAAAGTAAAGCAAAATTTCATAACAAAATAATAGGATAATAACAATAGTTAACACAGCAAGTATTGTTCTCTCTAAAGTAGTCAGAGTACGAGATACAGGCTTTAAAAATTCTCCAAATGATATTAGCACAAACTTTCTTATCAATGAACTAAGAGAAACTAGTAGTATAACTATCTTGTATTTTTTTTCTTTTCCCTTCTTCCTTTCCCCCTCCCCCATCCTAGTTCCTTTTTCCTTTTAAATCATTTCTTCCCATTTCACAGTATCTAGTGTTCATTTTGGACCTTATGTAAGCTTTCAGTTCCTCACACTAGGGAGACAGTATGATGCCGACGCGTGTGGCTCTGATTTACTTCATTTATGGGTATGGTCTCTAGTTTCATCCATTTTGGAATTTGATTTTCTTATTCCCTAGTACACCATGAAATATTTTGACTGACCCAGCTACTCACCAAGGGTCTTGAGTTATCATTCATTTCCATTAATTAGAGGCACACAAGTCCACAAAGGGGAGCTTTGGGCGGTGACTCTGCGGGGAGCCTCTTGGATTCCCCAGCGATAAACACATGAAAGTGCTGGTGTTGCTACTTCCTTATTTCATGCAGTGTTTCCTACCACAGACCACACTGTCTGGGGGCCACAATCTCACCGTTGGAGGACTGAAGCTGTATTGGCTCCCAATCCCACCATTCCCTGAGATCAGGGCAATTTGGTAGACACCAGGGTGGGGCCCTGGAAGCCCAACAGAGATTTCTCTTCCCCAAAACTCTGACATTTAAATCTAACAGGCAACTCCGACACTGACATAAAGATAGCAATGATAAAGACACTTTAAGGAAACTTTTTAAGGGCATAATGACTTCCTCTCCAGCCAATGAGGAATGAGTGTGAGGCAGCATCGCTTGTCTCTAGCAGACTAAGTGACCAAGGAGTCACCAAGAAGCAGAGAATGCAATTAATGGGAGATACAGCATAAAATATACCTACCCAGAAATGCGTGGAATCATGAGGAAATTACAAACATCTGTGAGGATTTATAGAAAAAAAATGGTTAATGGAAAAAGGTGTCACATTATAAGATTTAGAGTAAAAATCAAGATCTACTAAACTTTCAGGAGTCGACAGCATGAATTTGAAGCACTGTCAGCAAAGGCACATGGGCACAGGTAACCAACAATATTTTCCTACTCGCTACCTTTATGTTTTCATCTTATACTTACTTTCATTATTCCTTTCCTCAGAAGTTTTCCTGGCTTATGCGGAGGCAGTTGTTCCACAGATACTCTTGAAGCCTCTAAAATATAGACTGGGACTACATTAGCATCACTTCTAGTGACAGACTCAAAGTGGCTACAGAGAGAGGGCCGCTCAGATCCACTGTGACGGCCACCACCCTGGCCTGTTTAGTAGGACGAGGCCCTCAGCAGCTGCAGCGCTGACAACAAGGACAAGCAGATTTAGAGAAAACTCTACTCATGACGAAATAAGAGCAAAATACAAAGAAACATATGCAGAATTATGCAATTAGTAGAAATTTAATAGAGGTCCATGAAATAAGATAGATTTAATGTATTCTATGCCTACAAATTTCTGCCTACATTTTCTCTGTTTTAAAGAAAAAGCTTCAGAATATATAATTAACATACAACAAACTACTTCTATTTAAACTGTGTCATTTTATGAATATTCCATTTATATCAAACCCGAGGCCAACACTTCAGTCATGATGTTGAATATTATCCATTATCCTTAGAACTTCCCTATGATAATTTGTAAACCATCCTCACCCCCAATTTATAGGCAGGCAATCACCAAACTGTTCACTGTCACTTAGTAGTTTGCTTTTTCTGAAATTTTATTAAAGTGAAATCACACAAGAAGCCATTTTCTGAATTCCCTCCTTCAACATAATAATATTGAGACATGCATCTTATTGTATCATTGACTTCTTCATTTTTACTTTTTAGTAGCATTTCACTGGGGAGATATGTCATTATTTCTTTATTCACCTGTTCATGGATATTTGAGCTGTTCCTGGTTTTTAGCAATTGCAAATAAGTGTTTTTACTACATCTTGATGTGAATTATTTCACTTTGCCTAGTGGTAAAGTGCTTGAATCATATCTTTTGCTAACTTTTTTGAGTGATCTTTAGTAACTCACATTTTTAAATAAATTTTCCCATTTCATCTAAGTGGTCAAATTTACAAGGATAAAGTTTCCTTGTACTTTTATTATTTTAATCTTTGCATGATCTGTAGTCATGTTTTTTCTCTCATCCTTGATATTAGTTGTGTGTCCACTTTTTTTCCTATTTATCAGTTTTAGTGACTTTTCCCAAAAATTACACTTTTGGTTGTGGGGTGGTTGTGGTTTTGTTTTTGTTTTTGTTTTTTTACTTTCATGCCATTGATTTGTACTCTAAAGTTTATTAATTTTTTCTACTTACATTAGCCTTGATTTGATTTTCAATTCTCTAATAACATAAACTCTCAGCCCATTGATTTGAAAAGGACTTGATATAAGTCAGAGACCATTTATATTTAAAACTTCCCAACAAAATAGGAAAATGTATGTGTGAAGGGCTCTTGTTTTCACTAATATAAATCTCTATTACTTAATTTTTGCACTATACACATGTAGCCTGCAAACTATTTCTAAATATAAATTATAAAGTACTTCCTGAAGTATGAAAAATATACTTGACAGCAGAAGAGAATTGCGGGAAAAAGGAGAGTGGCTTACCCTACACTGACAGGCTAGGTTCTGATGCTTCGTTTTTGTTTTGTTTTGTTGTTTAGCGTGTAATTTTGTCTCAGAGCTCGCGGTCTTCGGCAGAAGGGGGCTGAAGCGCCGCTTCATCCGTGCCCTTTGCTTCCCAGACGCCCAGGGCACCTCCCGGACAGCATCGCATGTTGGAAACCTTGAGGCACAGTCAGGGAAACAAGAGCGGAGCTGGCTGTCACTTCCGAGAAGGAGCAAGGCCTCTCCAAGGCCAGATCTGTGGGGGAAAGGGAATTAGAGCGGTAGCTTGTCTGAGTTTTGTTAAAACACGGTGTCTCCCCCTGCCGGTGCGCATGGTCCAGGGAACGTCCTGAAAGCGATCGGCATCTGAGGACCCGAACTGCTTCTATTCCATTACAAGAAAGACCGAGTATAGCTCCAAGAATGTTTAACGTAGTTTGTCTCTGAGACCAGGGCGATAGGGGTTTTCAACCCGCCACACCCCAAGCTTGAGAATAGCACGCCGGTCAGCACCCTTTCCCCACCGCTCCCCACAGCCTCTGCGCTCTCTCCCCAGGTCTCTCTGCTCTGCCCTTCCCGCAGCTGTCTGCTTCCAGGTGCATTAAATTAGCCCTGCTCGCCCCACCTCGTTTTATTATTTTTGCTTCTGATATTTCAGATAAGAAACGTTTCCCTCTGCTTCTCATTTTTTACACATAAACCAGTTCTTGGTTAGCTTATTTCCCATCTGAAAGCTTTTAGAACATTTTAAAATCATCATTGTTTTCTTTCACTTATCTCATGGTCAAAACTTTCATCACTCTCTAAGAACTATTTCTGTTTCACTTATCGCTGCTTAGCGCCTTCCAATTGTATGGCCCCTTCCCAACCCAATGCTGACGTCACCCCTTAGCTCTGGAAAACGTCTCATATTTTTCTTTCTTTTTTGGTATTTTTCCCTACATTCTTTGTAGCCTCTTTCTGGAACACTGAGTGCTCTACAAAGTCCTATATGTCTTTAACTTTACGTGTCTCAGTGTAGATAGACTGAGGTCTAGTCTTTTCCTCCTTCTCGTCTGTCATTTTCCTACTGCTATGGACCAATCACCTGAAAACTGGGTGATGACTGTTAGCACTTCCCCGCCTGTCTTGAAGAGTGCTCGCTGTTACTCTCAAGAATGAGGACTTTAAAATGTGACCACTCCAACACTCTTATTCTTTCCCCCCTTCTTTGTGGATTCAGATACTCTTCTTTTTGCCGTCCTCAAAATCAGTCACTGCATCATTGTGGCAGCAATAACATGATGACCAAATAATCAGAGAACTCAGCCACGCGAAGTCCCTCCCCCTGAGCCTGTTGGCCCTCAACCACCTCGGCAGGAGCCCACGTAGAGAAGTGATTGTCTCAGAAACACTGAGAGATGTGACTTCACCTGCTGGAATGGATACTCATGAAATCCACCAGACAGGCAAAGTTTTCAAGAAATCCTTCCACCTGCACTCAGTGGAGGAAACTCCAAAATGAAACGAGAATATCAGAGCCCAAAACTTCCACTGGCAAGAAGCAGACTGATAAAGCTGCAAACACCTGCCACCTTCCATGAGGAAAGAAAGATTCGGAGGGTGGATATGAGAATCCGGGGAGTGGAGCCACAGGCCGCAGAAGCCTCCAAATCGAGGCTGCTCCACTGCAAACCGCAGGAGGGGAGGCTGCGGGCTGCAAACCGCAGGAGGGGAGGCTGCGGGCTGCAAACAGCAGGAGGGGAGGCTGCCGCCCCCCCCCCCCGCAAATCCGTAACCCCAGGGTGTCACAGGTTTTCTTCATTGCTGTTGGTGACATGGTTCTTCTTGTCTTTATGCTTGTTTTGGAGACAGTATGAATTAGCTGATAGTGGAGTTAATGGATTATACTTTGTTTTGTATTTGTTCTATAATGTCTGCTTCCTAGATTACCTGGACCAGTTAAATCACACATAAGCAGGGTAAGAATTTTTGCACCTATGGTACTGAGTTTCTCGGACCAGAGACGCCCTCTAGTGTTATTATAGAGCAGTTTCACTCAGAATCTCAGTGGAAGACTAATGAGTCGGATTTCTTGGTTCTTCCTTTGTCCTGAAAGAAATTTAATTTCCCCACCTACTTGTTTTTCCCTTTACCACTGTGTTTCTTGTAGGAGACTCTACCATCTAAGCCAGCGCTTTAGTCTCTAGATGAATGTCTGTAGAGACATTGCCTCCGACCCCTCCACATTCAAGCTTCATTTTCAGGGTGCAGCGGAAGGCAGGGCCCCCGTGTGCAAGGCCCCAGAGTTGTTCACAAAATGCCCAGCTCAGAATGGACGCCTATTTTTGCAGGGATAATTTCTGTCTGCTTATTCTCCCTAAACTCCGTTCACTATTTCATTCTCCAGTCTCCATCAAAATTGGTCATTCCAAGAAACATCCGGATGGGGGCTCCATAGATTTGAGCCCTTATTTCCTCCTTATATGTCACTTCAAAGTTCACAGTGTTTTCGGCTATCAGCTCTACCGTAACTGTGGGTACACAAGACTTATCTGTCTACCTTAGAACGCAAGGCATGAGTGGAGCTGGTCATTGGCAGAGTGAACACGTTCGTTAGACCAAGGATATGTCAAAGTGTATGAGATTCAGCTGATGTAGTGCTTGTGATAGAATTAATCCCCTTAAAATATGTACATCGGTGGCCCTGAAGCAAGGCCAGCAGATCACTGTAGCTGCTGGTTTCAAACAGGAGCCTAAAGAGAATTCTTTCTGTGGTCTGTTGGCTATTTCAGAACTTTGGAAATGGAATGGTCAGTTCATCAGAAAGAAATAGCAGGTGAGTATGGCGGACTTTAGGGGGCCTGCAGGGGAGAGACCCTGGCACCTCGGGACCTGCACCATGCGGTTGACTGGGGGTGCCGGGAGAACAGGGAACTCTTCCCATCTCTGGGGGCGACTGTGATCCTGCCTGCGTGTGGGCTGAGAATCAGACATCTCATGTCGTCCTGTCCCCCGTCCCGTGTCCCCTCCTCCCCCTCCCCCTTGCCTAGCAAGTGGGAGCCAGTGAACTACACATCTTGTGAAAAGATTGGCTATGTTATTTAGTATGAGCTCTCCATATGCAAGGATAAGGACAACCATTTGGAAGAAAACAAGAGACAATATGACAGATAGTGAAAATCTCTGGTTGTCTAGCTTTGAAATTTATGCTTTCTTATGTCCCATTCTGTTCTGTTTTGTTGTGTTTAATTTTACTCCCTTTTAAAATAAAATAAAATAATTAAAAATATGTACATCAGAGCAGAAGAGAAGATTAAAATTAGTAGTGTGTGCTTCTGCTTGGCAAAGGTAGAAAGAAAAATGCAAATCAAACCTAAAGATGGTATAAGAAGATGTAAAGAAGGAGCAATAAAAATACAACCAGATACAATGAAAAAGAACACAGGAAAACAGAGTAATGAGATGTTAAAATTGTTCTCTGAAACATTAATAAAATGTATAAGTTCCTCGGAAAGAAGAGAGAAAATAACTACCAATAGGAGTGCTATTCATGGAATCATTCAGCAGAACTTCAGTAACGAAAATAGCAATAACCACAGCAGATCATTCCATTTAATTACAGCATTCTAGAGTAAATATTAGTACCTGAAGAATATTTACAAGTGTTTGAAAATATTAGTAAGTAATTGGGGAAATTACATGATCTAATCTTCCATTTTCTTTCACTAAATTAGCAAGAGAAACTTTGGGTTTTTTTTTCATCAAATAAAAGGAATTTTTGTGTTAGTGTCAAAGTGATACAGAATGGAAGATTATTTTTCAGAGATGATTTTCTGTCTGTTCATTGTCTTATACACCTTCATAATTTACGATTGCTTGAGGTAATTCTTATTGATGGACATGTCCACAAACTTAAATTCAAGGAAAGTAACACAGGCCAAAAGGAGCACACAAAGCAGAAAAAAATCAAGATGGAGAAAGGACACGTTCTTATAGGGCTGCTTGATGATCTGTATGATGTAGTAACTGATGTTGCAAAACTTTTAAGCACTTGAAAAAAGTAAATATTTAAAACTGTGGAACTCTGGAGAATATGAATGAAGAAATTATTTAATTTTATGTTCAAAAGTAGTGAAAAACAAAATGTTACCTGGCTCCTACTTGTAGAGACCTTTTTGAGGATAGGGCTAACCCAAAATGTAGAGCGATGTAGAAACCTTGGTATTTGTTTACTTTGTTTCTCTTCTGCCCCAATCTCAACAGGTGCAGAGGGATGTGGAGTGGGGTGTGGTGGGACGTGGCACAGTAACGATTTCCCTGGCCAGTGGCGATTACTACATATTCAGTGGGCCCCACACAGTGGCCATCCGTGAGGCCACCCAGGGACTTCCACTCCACAGCCCTCCTCCATCCACGATCCGCCTGAGAGAGTGGAGGTTTCTGCTGTTTTCCTCTCCCTCCATCCACACAGCAAAGGTTCCCTCTGCTCCGCTGTGTCTCTGCTCCAGACCACTCAGAAGAAGGAAGTTCACAGGCTCCTTCCAAACCCCTTCATGAAAATGTTTCAACCAGCAGAGAAGGTCAGCCCTGGAGGTTTCGCTATGGGCTGAGACCCGGTACCCCAGGTTAGGTTTGGGGTCCTCCTGACTCCTTCCAGTGATTCTCTTTGGGCCACTTTCTTTGCACAGTTCTTGGTGTGCGCCGCTCAGAAAAGCCACCTCCAAGGTTTCCTTTGCGGGAAGGTGACCATGAAGAGCGCTCTGGCGCTAGGGACCCTCAGCTGACCACCATCGGGAGCCCAGTGGGTGCAGACAATGTGGGTGAGTGGGCAGTTGGCGGGTTAGAACTGCAAAAAAAAATTTTAAACCCCAAGTTAGTTTGTTGGTCCATGTTCCCTAGTGGTTTAAGAGACTCCGTTTCCCCTCACTGAGTTGTTAGGGGATCATTTTGCCTCCAAGAAACAAAACCTCAGCCTAAAATTTATGCTTAGCTAGTACACTAAACTGAACTCCATAATATTCCCTTCTTTGAGTACTCACCAAGGCCACTGATTTCTCTCTAATATCAGAGCTAAGAAATATGCTCCCAAAATGTGTTGCAGCATTAATTTATCATAGTTACTAATATTAGAGATATTTCTCCAAATATATTTTTCTCCTTTCACAGCAATTTGTTATACTTTTTAATTGCTATCCTTTTACAATCTACTTTTTCTCATAGCTATTACTAGTTTTATTTTATTTTATCTATTTTCTTGGGATAACAAGGTTTATGAATTTTCTGTGCTATACAGAAAATAGCATGCCACTTTTTCAACATAATTTATACTTTCCTCATTTGGACTTGGGATGTGTGAAGAACAAACTTTACAGAAGACCATTAGAATTTGATAAATTAAAATTAGCTGAGAGGGGCCAGAGGTTTAGCTCAGTGGCATAAATGCCTGCTTCACAAACAAAAGGTCATGAGTTCGATTCCCAGTACCAAAAAATAACAATAATAATAATAATAATAATAATTAACTGAGTGACTGAGAAAGTCAGTTTACTGCATTGATCTTCAGATTTCTCAACTGTAAGATTAACTCACTGAAGAAGCCATAGTCAAATAAAGTAAGTAATCAGATGTGTACACTAAATAAAAGCCACACAAATGCTGAGGTGTGGCATGAGTTTAATAACCATAATATCAGGATTATTTCAGAAAGCCAAGAAAATATATGTTGGGAAACCTAGGAACTTAAAACAGGTTAGCCTCCGCATGCCCACCCCAGATGCTAGTCCTGTCACACCCAGCCAGCAAAGCTCTGGAAAAAGGACAAAAAACGATAAATTATGTGACCCTTGGCTCTCTTTGCTTTTCCTAACCTCTGGCTCATTGCAATACATTTCACTGACATCGACACCAATTATTGAAACCTAAACCAAGAAGCCAAGCAAGAAAGTAAAAGTGAAATGGAATATAACGGACTCCTCAGAATGTTTTCTAATCACGATTCCTTAATTTAACAAATATCCAGTGAGGTACAAAGTACTCATCTAGATACTTACATATATCAAAGGAACTCATTTTCTGTGATAAAGAAACATGGTTTAAAATGTAGATAATGAAGAAATAATTTCTATGGTATTTTACAATGATACGAAAAAGTAAGATAAAGTATGGAGAGATTGAGGGAGTAGAGTAAGCTTAATAATAAATGTAATTACTTATTTAACAGATGTTACCAAATTCATACTATATGCCATGAACTCTACTAGACACTGGAGGAACAAAAATGAACAAGACATAACATTCCTATGACTCAGACATTGTCATATCCTATGAGTATACATTATCATGAAAAACAACATACATGAAAATACACTTAAAATCTAATTTTATAAACTTACCTCTTGATAAGTAAAACAGGAAAGATATAAAAGGTACTTTGTCATAAAATTATACTATTAACCTACATATTATAGAGTATTTGTACCTCTGCCCCCAAGTTCATAGGTTTAAATCTTTTTTATATTTTTAATTAGTATACATTTGCAGTACATAATGTTTACATTCCTTGTGTGGGGTTGACAGATGGAAATATTAGCCCCCAAAATACAGTATTAAAAGATGGAAACTTTGAGAACTGACTAGGTTAGGACTAGTACCCTTATAAAGATCCTTAAAAACCTCCCTTACCCTCTCCCATGTGAAATTATAGCAAGAAGCTGTCTAGGAAAAAGCCCTCCAAATGCCACACCTACTGGTCCCTTGAGTTTAGGTTTCCCAACATTCATAACTGAGAGAAAGAAGTAAATTTCTGCTGTTTATAAGCTACCTCGTTTGCAGTAGTTCATAAAAGCCCAAATGGACTAAGACAGAAAACTGGTAGCGGAAGTGGGGTCCTGGTATAAAAAATCTAAAACTGTGGGACCAGATTTGAACTGTGCAACAGATACAGGCAGGAAAGGTTTCCTGAGGCATGCTAGAAAAAGTTCACACTGTCATGAGCAGGCTACGAAGGGTGATTCTGGTGAGCTCCCAAATGGAGGAGAGAGAGCTCTAGAAAGAACCTCACTCTAAGTAATCCTGGACAAAATGTTGGCATAAATATGGACAGTAAGGGTCACCCTGATGAGGTCTTAGTTGGAAATGAGGAGCACATAATTATAAACTGAACAAGACATCATTCTTCTTATAAAGTAGCAAATAATTTGGCTGAAATGTGAATGTATCCTCATGTTTTGTAGAAGGGAATACATCTTTTTTGGACTTGTAGGCTTCCCTCTTAGAAGAGGTTTGTGGTAGCAAAGCCTGAAAAACAACATCACTGGTGATGTTTTAGTGCAAGTTTAAAAAGCCAAGTTACTCCTGAAATTAGAGGTGCTAATTCTCATGAATGTGACACAAAGCAAGACAATAGGGAAGAGGCAAGAATTTCCTAGAAAAGTAAAAACTTTATAAACAAAAAGAAAAAAAGAAGAGGTGAATCATTGATATAGAAATTTCCTGAAAATATAAAAACAATTAAAAGTAGTGAATAAAGTTTTTGTATCCTATAGTACAAGCATATGTTTGGTTCAGATTTCATGTTGAAAAAATGATGGCTGTTATAGTGCACTTTTTGGTAGTTTAATCAAAATCATTTTCTCTTGAATTTCACCTCAATAAAAACTGAAGCAATTACCTAAATCTACATAAATATTTATGCTATGAATTATAAAAGAGATTTGGCAAGTGTTACTAGGAGAATAACAAAGGGGTTGATAAATTAGTCCCAATCTGTAGTTGATGGTCCCTTATATAAAAGGGACAAATGGTTCCTGGACATACCATGCAAGGCAATGATTTTAAGAACTCCATAATATTCAAAAGCTAGTTTAGGAATTTCTTACCTTTCTAAGTTTCTTGTCTTTCTAAGTCTACTGGAAATCTATTACTGTTTTTAACCAGACATTGTACCGGAAAAAGTGAAGTATAGTGTTAGGTGAACAATTATAGGGGCACATCCTTGGTGAGCCATGAAGCGTACAGCATATTTATTTCTTTGTGTTCAGTCTGGCACTTGATAAGAATTACACAAGTCACTTTTCTTAAACTGGGTTTAAGAAAACCCAGTAACAAACTCTACAGAAAAGACTTGGGTACATATGATTTAGCTGACATGTGTGCCTCCTCAGCCATCCATTCTTTCCCTCACAGGATCCAGCTCTTCACCCCATCCAACTCAAAACTGCCAAAACGAAAGATTTTGCTTTGAGGAGAAAGCTGCGGAGCACCATGTTCCAAGATGGTGGCAGCCACACGAGGTTCCAAAATGATGGCAGTTGCACCAGGTTCCAGAATGGAGGTGACATAGAGAATTTGTTCCTCGGAATCAGATTGTCCAGTGATCCAAGCACTCAACCTCTACAGCCGAGAGAGAGGACTGCCTGGCTACTGCTCCAGTTGGCAGCAGACCTTGGCAGCATCCACGTGGTGCTGGTCTTCAGCACATGCCGAATGCATGAGTTCTGAGGTTTAAAAGGCTTCCCCCCTGACTTCAGAGGGCTGGGAGGCCAGGCAGTGTGTCCCTGAGAGGGCAGCGTGTGGAGCTGTGAGCGTGAAGCCAAAGGTTCAACAGAGAACCCGCAAGTCTGGAAAAGCTGAGAGCACGGATCATCTAGGGAAGACCGCAAAGAGGGATCAAAGCAGGCCTAAGAGAGAGGCCATGGGAGCTACAGCCCCTGGAGGAGCCATGGGGGTGGAGTCATGCAAGCCTTTTGGAGCTCACAACCAGGTTGCTTCAGACCCTGAGCATGGAACTCTAGGACGTAACGTTTGCCCTGCTGGATTTTGGACTTGTTTTGGTTCCAATCTTTTGCGTCCCCATTTGTATCTTTTTAGCTTGTACCACTGTGTGTTGGAAGCGTTTAACTTTGTTTTCATTTATATAGGGGGTTACAACTAAGAGTTTGCCTTAGATCTCAGTGGAGACTTGGGACTTGAACTTTTCAACAATGCTGAAACTGTTCTGGCTTTGGTAACTCTTGGAGATGGACTAAATGTCTTTTACATAACAGATGTACAAGAGTCTTTGGGGGGCCAGGGGTGGAACGTTACAGTTTGTGTTTAAATGTCCACCCACCCCTGAAGCCTCACGCAGTCATGGAGGCAACTCAATCTAGCATTTGGGATTGGTTCACTGTCTAGCACTGGGATTGGTGGTGTGAGTGTTGTAGCCAGCACACAATACAAGGGAGGGAAGGAGGTGTGCTTTTTCCCTTTCCCCTGTTGCCCTTTTTGGTCTTATTGCTTGCAGCTACCATAAACAGTAGACCCTTAGCCATGTCACCCTGCCTTGGAACCAGTGAGTATGGACTGAAACCTCCAAAAAGCTGTAAGCTAAAGAAACTTTTCCTTCCCTCATTTTGGGTGTCAGGTATTTTGCCTCAGCAAAAGTAACCAAGAAAAATAGCCAAGAAAAAGGCCTTTCTTCTTCCTCCTCCTCTTCCTCATCCTCCCACTCTTCCGGCTCTTCTCCTCCTTGTCCTTCCTCCTCTTCTCTTCCTCCTCTTCCTCCTCCTCCAATCTTCTTTGGAAAGAGCCTCACAGGCATACACAGAGGTACGATTTACCAGTTCTCCATGCTTCAATTAGTTAAGTTGATAACCAAAAATTAGCCACCTTAAAATTAATATAAGTAATGCTCCTATGAGCATCTTTATTCATGGTTTTATGAATACATGTATTGTGACTTGAATCTAAAATGTTCCCCCAATGGCTCATGTGGAAGGTTACTGGCTCTTAAGGACTCTGACTTAATCAGTAGATTAATCCACTGATGGATTCATCGTCTGATGTCATTAGGGAGGTGACAAGAACTTAGGTGCTGGGGCGTAGTTGAAGGGAGCAGGTAAGGCCTAGGGGCTCTAACTTATCCCTGACCCTCTCCTTTCTGGCTCTCTCTCTCTCTCTCTCTCTCTCTCTCTCTCTCTTTCTCTCTCTCTTCTTGGGCATCATGAGGTAAGAATTTTTTCTCCACCATGCTTTCTCCTATGATGTTCTGCCTCACTACAGGTATAGCCCTTCCTGTTTTAAGCTGCTTTTCTTGAGTATTTTTATCTCAATGGTAGAGAGCTAACACAATATGTTTACATTTTTTAGGTAAATACAAGTGATACTGTGGTGTCACAGAGTAGGTCTATATAAGAAAAGGCCAAACTTTTAAAAAGTTGTACTGTTTTATGCCATGAAGGCAAAATATGAGAGTTCTGATTGTCCTTCAGACTTGGCATTTGTATTATTTATGTTTTTGTCACTGTAGTTATTTTGAGTATGTACACTGAATCAAATGATTTAAATTTGAATTTTCCCAAAGAATTAAGATGCGTAGTATTTTTATGTGCCAGTCATCCAACCTCCTGTGAAGTATCTATTTAAATCTTTTGTTCAATTATCAGATTATCATTTTAGGACTGAGATGTAGGAATTGTTACTGTATCCTGAATACCAGTCATTTATCAGAGAGTTTTGCAAATATCTTCTCCTGCTCTGGGGCTTGTCCATTCATTTTCATAATATATTTTACAAGCACAAAATTTTTAATTTTAATTAAGGGTAGTGTAACATTTGTTTCTGTTGCGGTCTACTTACGATTATGGCAGAAATTACCCCAAGTGTGGTGTCTCAGAACAGCAAGCATCTGTCACCAAGCAGCCTGCGAGGTTTGGAAATGCAGAAGCGGCGTAGTTTGGTGTTTCCCAGAGCGTCTCACACGGCGGCAGCCGAGATGCTGACCTGAGATGTAGTGATTTTAGGGTCTGACTGGGCTACAGGGTTTGCTTTCAAGGCGACTCATCCACAGTTCTGTCAGGTTAACACCAATTTCGGTACTGGCGAGAGGCCTCATCTCCTCACCACAAGGCCCTCTACACAGGGCTGCTTGGGTGTCCCCACAGTATCCGCCCTCCCCAGGCGACTGTCTGACAGTGCCATGAGGAAGCCATCACACGTTACGTGACAGCTTTGGAAACCACATGGTACTGCATCGGCCGTGTCATTCATACATGTTACTCGGTCAGTGTGAGGGGACCCTGTGAGGGCAAAGATACAGGGGAGTCTGGCTACCACAGTCCACCCTTTCATAGCCAATGATTCTTGTCTCTTTCAAGTGCAAAGTACATAAAGAGGCCCTCCCAAGGCCCCACAAAGCTTTACCCCAGCATAGTGTCAGTTCGTAGTAAGAAATATCACAACCTAAATCAGCTCCAAGTGTGAGTAGTTCATTAACTATTACTCCTTGAGTACAGATGTTCCTGATATGAAGGTATATGAATAAGAGTTAAAGTCTACCTACCAACGCACCTACACACACATACACACACAAAATAGTGAGGCAGGAATCAGAAACACACAGAATTTGCTGCTCTATAGAGCGAATATGAAATCCAGCACAGCCAATATTGGAAGTTCTTGATGAGGGCTCATTCTTAGTCCTGCCTGGGAATGATTCACCTTTACTCTTCCTCTACTGTGGGGGCCCTCGGGTTGACTATTTGAGTTACTCTTCCTGTCCTATAGGAGGTGACACTTGCAAAAGTGTATTTTTATCACCCTGTTTTCTGCCTGTAGACAGTATAATTGCTGACATGGCTGGATTTTGCTGTACCATCTTATTATTTGTTGACTGCTCAGTTTTTTACTCTTTTCTTAAGCCTACCTTCTTTTGATTGTGGATACTGGACAACTGTGGTATTTTTTAGTAGTCTGCTTTACCTATTATATGTTTTACTATTATCTCTTCATATTTTTAGTGGTTGCTCTGGGGATTATAATATACAAAGTGAACCATTTATAGTCAACTAGAGTTAATATTTTGCCACTTTACATAAAACTTGGAAGGCTTATAGCACTATTGATCCTTTTATGTCTCCCTTTTATGTTATATGGTTACATGTATTGCTTCAATATCCATTAAAAATCTCACTAGAATATGTTACAATTTTTGCTTTCAGCATTCATATCTATTTTAAAGAATTTAAGGGGTAAAATTAGTCTGTTCGTCTATTATATTTATCCGGATATTTGTGGTTTTCTTGCTCTTCCTTCTTTTCTCATATTTTAAGTTTTTCTGTAGAATCATTGCTCTTCTGTCTGAAGAATTCCACTTAATAAGATTGTTGAGTGATGAATTCTCTTCGTTCTTCATTTGAAATTCCTCATTTTGTCTTCGCTCTTCCATGAGCAGCTCAATGCCTTCTCCCTGGGCCTCTATAGTTCCCAAGAAACTTTTCCTCTGTGTCACCCCAACACGTTTAAGCAGGGTTATGTCCCTGCTTTGGGATTTGGGTTACAAGGTTCCCCACCTTACAAGGTGGCCACCAGACAACGTCGGGGGAACCGCCAGCTCACCGTTTTCCTGAGCCCATCACGGCCCGGGATCTAGCGAGCCCAGGAGTGGCGGGGAGCGCCGGTGAGGACCTGCACAGTGGCGGGGAGCGCCGGTGAGGACCTGCACAGCCGGGGACTGCAGAGCCGGACTAAGCCGAACTGTTTAAAAACTCACCCGTGAGCTGGCAGGAGCGCACGGGCCTCCTCGCCGTCCCCGACTTTTCATGTCCCCGGACTGCTCCTGGCAGGGCCTCGCGGGTTCAGGTAACGTGAGACAGCAAGCAGACGCCGCGGCCGCGTGGGGAAAGCCCCCCGGAGCCGCTCGGTTTCCACGCGGACTCCCCCCGCCGAGCGGCGCCGCGAACCAGCCCGACCGCCGGCCTCGGTCGCCATCTAGCGGTGGAAGCGCTTTTCGCAGCCTCCGGTGCAATGCTGGAAGGTGGCCCAACACAGCCAGACTCAAATTCACCATTTTCTGAACATTTTTTTCTCTTTCTCTTTGAACTTTTTCCATCCAGAATTTTATTTGCCGGTGAATCTAGCACTGTGACTGTGACCCGCATTTCTATATGAAATCCCAGTCGGCTTTCTCCTCGTTGCTCATGTTAAGGGTGCTACAGAGGAAATCTTTGTGCCTCCAAAGCCTTACCCACAGAAGAGCTGAGACTGTCTCTCCTACCTTACCTTTCTCCTCCCGCAACACACCCTGAAGCCCAAACCCGAAGGTCGCCACTCCTTCCACGCTGAGGAAAGCACACCTTCCCAGGAGGCCAGAGAGCGGAAGCGCAACTTCCGGCCACTTCCGGTCACATCCTGTGCAAAACCATGGCTGCCTAGGGACCGATACAGAGTCTTACTCTCTTAAAACCACAGCCCGAAACGGTCAGCACTGCAAGTCAGGCCTTCTGGTGGACATGAGACAGAATTTGGGAAACCCTTTCACTGACAGTGCACCCAGTTATGCCTCAAAATTGAATACAAAACACTTAAAGGTCAGCAGACATGTAAGCTCAGCATGGTTGACACTGCTGCTCATTATTCAAATCAGATCGTAAAAACATGGAGATCCATGACTTTAAGGATGACAAAGGAAAAATCTGCCAGTAGAGCAGGTGGGGAGGAGGATTAGGAAGGAAGACTGAGATGGAAAAGCATTGCTCCAAGTAGAGGAAGTTCATAAATTTAACAAGCTTTATCATCGTCTGGGAATGTGATAGGGTAAAGGGAAGTGGACTGAACAGAATCTTTTTATTAGCACATGGTGGTAGCAAGGCAAGGCAATAAAGAGGCCGCAGAATAAAATGAATTATCATGGACAGGACCCTGTGTAACCCTGTAATAATGTAGTACCTCATTATTATGCACTTATGTAATAGACAATCAGCCAAACTCTGGAGATAGAAAAATTAAGACATGGAGTCCTGTTTACCATGTAGAAGACACATGGGGCTTGATAGAAATGTGTACAAAATATAGTGGAATCACAAAGAATTAGGAAATCTTTCTAATGAAAATGCTATTCAAATTGACTCAGAAGAATATACAGAACAAATTCTGAGTCTAACAAAACTTGAGAGGTCAGAGGACTAGAGATGGAGGCCTCATACATGACACTAAGGACTGTGAAATTTATTTTACAATCAGTGGGGCCAGTCAAGGCTGATAACAAGGGAGACATCACAGGCAGTTTCACTTTTTAGAAAGAATATTATGATGGGAAGAATGGTTAGAAGGACGCAAAATTGGAGGCAAAGATCTTTCCATCTCCACAAAGACTACTTCTCTGTTCGTTATCATCTATCTTTTATTTTGCTCTTTAAATTATTTATAATGTAGATTTCTCATACAAGAGATGCCAAGGCATACTTACCCTTCTGTGTCTGATTTATTTAACTTAGCATTCCTACAAGACTCAGTTTACCCTTTTTGTGTCTTAGCAGTACTTCATTGTGTGTATATATGAAATTTTTAATCCATTCATCTGTTGATGGGTCTATAAGCTGCTTCCAAGATTTAGCTACTGCGAACTGCGATCCTACAAACATGGATATGCTTGTGTCACCATAACATGACATCTTGAACTCTTTCAGAAAGATCTGCAGAAAAGATATAGCTAGGTCAAATAAAATTCTATAATGAGTCTTTGGTAATTCCCCTAGTGATTTTCATAGTGCTTATACATGGTGATAGCCATTCCTCATGGGTAAGATGGACTTATGGCTGGGGATTTAGCTCAGCGGCATAAGCGCTTGCCTGGCAAGTATGAGGTCCTGAGTTCAATCCCCAGTCCCCCTCCCAAAAAAAGATGGACTCTCAGTCAGTGTTATTTTGATTTGCATGTCTCTAACAGCCAGAGTGGCTGAACACTATTTCATGTACCTATTGGTCATTTGTATATCATCTATAAGTGTCTATTCATTTAAATCATTCATTTTTGATTGATTCTTTTACTTTGAGAGTCTAAATTTTTTAGTTATTTCTGTATTCTAGAAATTAATCCTTTGTCTGAGGAGTAGCTGGCAAAATATTCCTTCCTTTTGTTGGTAGTTTCCTTTGCTGCACAAAAGCTTTCTAATTTGATAAAATCCCATTCATTTATTCTTGATGTTATTTCCTATATAATTGGGGTCCTGTTTAGAAAGCCCTTGCTTATGCCTCTGTCTTCAAAGTTTTACCTACCTTATCTTCCAGCATCATTTCCACACCCTGAACGTGGTCTGAGTTTCTTGTGACTTCATTTCCTGTATGACCATTGGTCCCAATCATCTCATGCTCAGCAATAGGACTCTCCTCAAATGAGCACTTCTCAATTCCAGGTCCTGAAGGCTTCTCATTTTCTACCTTTTCCAGAACTTTAGAACCAAGTATTTTATATCCAGCACAACAGATTCTTGGCTATAAAATATAAGAACTTCCTACTAGAAACTAACTGTTTATGTCCCCCCAAAAATTCATGTGTTGTAATCAAGTTCCCCAATGTGACTGTGTTAGAACTGAGGCTGTTTGGAGAAAACCCTCATCAATACGATTAGCACTTTTATTTAAACTTTTTTTTAAATTTTAAAAAAATACCCAAATGATGGTGCACACCTATAATCTTGGTTCTCTGGGAAGTTGAGATAGGAGGGTCACGAGTTTGAGCACAGCCTGG
Organism: Dolichotis patagonum; assembly: GCA_004027295.1. Taxonomy (NCBI): domain Eukaryota; kingdom Metazoa; phylum Chordata; class Mammalia; order Rodentia; family Caviidae; genus Dolichotis; species Dolichotis patagonum. The sequence continues at coordinate 19,575 of PVJX010032879.1, forward strand.
GAAACTTCATGAATGAATAACTTGTCTCAAAGTGAAAATTTACTAAAGCTGTAGATTCATATCAGTGCAAAAGCCCTTGGTATAATCCTCCCTGGGCTGAAGGGCCACTAGACTTCCCTTGCCTTTTTTTTTAATAATTTTATTTAAAGAGAAAAAAATAAATAAATAAAACAGAATAAAGGGTAGCGACAATACAGTATTCCAAGGAAAAAAGGAAAAGTAAACAACAATAAAACCTAAGAAATTATTACTTGACTAATTACATACTGACTTCTTGGAAATAGTTGTTCAAATTACAACGTTAAAACATGTAAAGTAGACATTCAAACAGTGAGACAGTTAACAGTTCTGCTCCACAATCTGACAAAAACAACAATATGGTCATCCATCTTACCCACTCAAATATACATGCAATTATATCAAAAGGGTAAAATTAAACACAACAAAACAGAGCAAAGTGGATCACAAGAAAGCAATGTAAGACATAAATTTCAAAGTTAGAAAATTGGAGATATTCACTCTCTATCATATTGACTCTTGTTTTC
>PVJX010032880.1:0-20107 GCA_004027295.1 Dolichotis patagonum
AAAGACCCAATCCAAAAATGGGCATCTGAAATGAATACACAGTTCTCAGATGAAGAAATACGAATGGCAAATAAATACATGAAAAAATGTTCATCATCATTAGTCATGAGAGAAATGCAAATTAAAACCACACTGAGATTCCATCTCACTCCAGAAAGAATGGCCAAGATAGAAAACACTACCAACAACAAGTTTTGGAAAGGCTGAGGGGAAAAAGGAACTCTTCTACACTGTTGGTGGGAGTGTCGACTGGTGCAACCACTGTGGAGGTCAGTCTGGAGATTCCTCAAAAAGCTGGGTATGGAAGTCCCGTTTGACTCAGCTATTCTGCTTCTTGGCATATTTCCAGAAGAACTGAAAACATCATACCACAGTGATATATGTGCACCCATGTTTATAGCAGCACAATTTTTAATAGCCAGATCTTGCAAACAACCTAAGTACCCATCAACTGAGGAATGGATAAAAAAGTTGTGGCATTTTTATACAATGGAATACTACTCAGCTATAAAGAATGATCACATCGAGGTATTTATAAATAAATGGACACGACTTGAGACCATTCTCTTAAGTGAAATAAACCAAACTCACAAGAATAAATACCATATAATGTCCCTAAAATGAGATTTGATAAGAGTATATAAGACTTTATGGTAAGCATGAGTCCCCATCTCACATCTTCAAAGTCTTTCAAAGTTTTCAATCATCAGTTGGAATGGTTTTATCCTGTTTTGTTGACTGTATCATACATGATGATATGAATAGCAGTTTTGAAGAAAACAAAATATTATGACAGCTATTACTGATTTAATATCATCCTTCTTAGAAGTCCTACCATGCTTTTTTTTTTGTTCTACTACCATTGGTTCTATCACATTGTGTCTTATTGGAATTTGAATATGTGTGATAGCTCAAACAAATTTTTTTCTTTTTTATCAAAAATGAGATATTACAGTACCCATTGAACATTTTTTGTTATTCGGTTCAGAAAGCCCTGTAATTCTTTCACTCTATGCATGGCTTTATACTATTGTGTTATGTTTGATATTATTGTATTTCAAACTATGCTCAACTATAGCAGATTAAGAGATATGGTGTTAGCTTCTGTTGATGTCCAGTAGACTTAATGTAAAGTACTGTGTTGCCTATGTTGTCCTGTTGTGATCTGCTCTGTACTGCCCCCTTTTGTTTTATTCTCTTTCAAATTAAAAAAAAATAAAAATGGAGATTGAAGAGGATATTAGAGAATGGAAGGATATTGCTTGCTCTTGGTTAGGAAGAACCAACACTGTGAAAATGGCCATATGCCCAAAATTGTTCTACAGATTCCGTGCAATCCCAATCAAAATACCATCAAGATACATTACAGATGTAGAGAAAATATTCCTAAAATTCATTTGGAAACAGGAGAAACCTAGAATAGTGAAGGTAATTCTGGACAACAAAGGCAAGACAGGAGGCATCTCAATTCCTGATCTGAAACTATACTACAAAGCCAGAATAATACAATCAGCATGGTACTGGCAAAGAAATACACCTGAGGATCAATGGAACAGATTAGAAGATACAAACACTACTACAAAGTCCCTCAGTCATCTTATATTTGACAAAGGGGCTAAATATTTTCACTGGAAAAAACATAGTCTCTTTAGCAAATGGTGTTGGAAAAATTGGCTTTCCATATGCCAAAGACTGAAAATAGACCCATGCCTATCACCATACACTAAACTACAGTCAAAATGGATCAAGTATCTAAATATTAAAACAGAAAAACTAAATCTACTGAAGGACAAGGTAGGTAAAAATCTTGGAGACAGAGGCATAGGCAAAATATTCATGAATAAAACACACACCACATGGGAAATGCTTCAAAGTATCAATAATTGGGATCTCATATTACTAAAAAGTTTCTGAAATTCAAAGAAATCACCAACAATGTGAAAAGAAAACCCACAGAATGGGAAAGAATTTTGGCCAACAATCCCTCAAAGGACTTATATCCAGAACATATAAAGAACTGAAAAACATCAAACCCCCCAAATTCAAAGACCCTCTCCAAAACTGGGCATTGGAGACGAACATACAGTTCTCAGATGAAGATATACAAATGGCAAATAAATACATGAAGAAATTTTCACCACCACTGGTCATTTGAGAAATAAAATTTAAAACAGAATTGAGACTTCATCTCACCCTGGGAAGAATAGCTGCCATCAAGAAAACAATAGATAAGAAATGTTGGTGAGGCTGCAGGGGAAAAGGAACACTTCTCCCCTGTTGGTCGGAGTGCAGACTGCTGCAACCACTGTGGAAATCAGTATGGAGATTCCTTAAAAAACTAGGATTGGAGGTTCCATTTAATAGAGCTATTCCCCTCCTGGATATTTTCCGAGAAGAACTGCAAAGGTCATGTCACAGAGATATATGTGCACCCATGTTCACAGCAGCACAATTTGTGATAACTAAATCTTGGAAACAACCAAAATGCCCATTAACTGCAGATTAGATGGGAAAAATTGTGGTATTTTTATACAATGGAGTACTCCTCAGCTCTAAAAAAGGATGATCTTGAGACCTTTAGAGGTAAACGGAGGTACTCTAAAAACATCCTCATTAGTGAAATAAACAAGACTCACTTTAGTAAATATCACATTGTCTCTCTAGTGTAAAAAATAATTTAAAACTGACAGAATAATGGCATCCAAAAATTATAATAGATATTGTGAAAGTGGAAGGGAATGTAAGTGCTCTAAAGAGTATAACGGTATGTATACTGCGTAAGATAGATGACCATATTACTGAATCTCTGCTGGAACATTGAACAGAAGGATTTGCACTGTCAATGTGTGAGTGTCTAGCCACTAATTATGCTTTCATTTTATGACTTTGGCAACCACTATTTAAGACGACAATGAGTAAAGTATCAACTAGTTATTTTATAGTGTTAATTTTTTAATTGAATTTTTTGAATTATACTTTGAATTCTACTCTTTTCTGTTTTTCTATTTTCTTTAATTTTCTTTTCTTTCTTTCAAAAAAACAGAACAATATGAAATATAACAATGATTGTTAAATTACTTTCATTCTGTTTTGAAAACCTATATTGTTATTGTTTTGAGTTTGCTGTTGTTGTTTATGTCTTTTGCTTTTTGTTTTTCTTTTCTGGCTTTTCTCTTTTTAAAATAAAAAAAAAATTTAAAAAAGCAAAGTGAGCCTGAGGCCAGCCTAAACTGCATAGTGAGACCCTGTCTCAAAGAGACAAAGAAAAGTAATAGGTATCATGTCCCCCAAATAAAATCAAGTATACTCCTTAAGTAATGAAAGACACAGCTCACATGACAGACATATCCCTGTTACTGAAAGACTTGTTCAGTGGAATATGATGGCATATCCCTGTCATCCCAGCCCTCTATGAAGCTGAGACAGAAACATCACAAGTTTGAGGGCAGCCTTTACAAACTAAAAACTTCATGAGACTCTGACTCAAAAACAAAGACAGGAGAATCACAGCAAGTTCAACACCAGCCTGGGATACAGTGAGTTCAAGGCCAGCCTGCACTACCTAGGCACACCCTGCCTAAAACAAAAATCAAACAATATATAAATAAAATAAGGACATGTGATGTAGCTCAGTGCAAAGATCCTGGGTTCAACCTCCAGGACCACCAAAACAAAACAAAACAAAAGGCTCACATTCCACTTTTATAGGAGTCTCTTAAATGCTACTGAAATTGCATTGTCATAATTTAAATAATTTCAGTAACAGATACAAGTTTACAATGTAATAAGTAAAAAAAGTAGTATGGAAATGACTAAAAACCTATTTAAATATTATACATAATAATAAAAAAAACTATGGGAAGGAAATTATCAACTGTGGCTTTCTCCCTTGAAATGTCAGTAAAGGAGATTTAATGCTTCTGTATTGTCTGAAATTTCCAACTTTTCTCACAGATACGATATACCACATAATAGCAAATGTCAAAACACTTGTATTAACACACTATATTAAAAATTATGCAGTGTACTGCCAGTTACACAATAAATCATATTAAAAAGATTTGAAGTTAAGACCTATTGCTATTGCTAAAAATATCAAAAAGTTTAGCCAAAATATTTCTGTACATGGCATATTTGTCTCTCTTTTATTATGCTTAAAACTGCAGGGGAAACCTGTGAATGTCCAAATCCTATGGAAAACTTTTGGAAAATACACTTGTCTTCAAGATGCCTTTAAAGAGTAATTCAGTAGACTTGGAATTTTAGGTTCCAAAGTTCATTGTCATAGAGATTGAGGACCTTGCCAGAGATGAGACTTTTTCTTTTATCTGGGATTTGTCATGGAATGTTACATAATTTTTTGGAGACAGGTCCTTACTGTGTGTAATTCATACTGGTCCTGAATTCACTGTGACCCCAGGCTGGCCGGGAACTCATTTCTTTCCTCAGCCTCCTGAGTGCTGAGTTTATAGGCATGTGACAACACTTTGAATGTCACATAATCTTTAACTTACCCACCTACACAAACACACCCACACACTCATCACTTCCCTGTAATTCCGGATGGATACCTTCTGATTTGCTATTGCTCCTCTGGGTAAAAGTCAAAGCGGTTGTGCCCAAGCAAGTCTTCCAGACATTCCTCGGACCAGAACAGTGACAGAGGGGAAAAAAATCATCTAGAATAAAATGTGTAAAAGTAATTTCACACAACCATCACTGATAACTCACAGTCTTTCCTTTTCTGACAGTACTGATAAATACAATAAGTTAGCTGTAGAGGAGACTTGAAGGGTTATAACATACTCTGTTCATTTTCAAGCGGTTGCTCCAGCATGGCTGGGATGACACTGTTACTCAACACAAAGTATCAGAAACTATACTTGTTTAGAGTTGGCATCCCAGAGTATTTGATAGGAGTGGTCTCGTTCACCAGACTACAAGGAGAGGTAGGACCACTGGATGAAGAAAATGCATCAAGCAATTGCATAATACTATGGAGAATGGATTGGAGAACAGTTACTTCCCAAAGCACAATCATATGTTCACCTCAAGCACTTCTGTGTCTTGCCATTCCTCTGAATTATAATTGGCCATGGCCATGTTTCCTCTTCATAAGTCAGATTTACTCCTCATGAATAACTGTGACACATTGTCCTTACTGACCTCCAAGTCTGGAAGGCACATTTCCCCTGATGTATGTGTAGGAAGACCACAGCTTTCAGCTGAGTCCTTCTCCAGGACTTCCTTCAGTCAATGAGAAATATCTCAGTCAGGAATATAGTTTATTTCTGGGATGGACCACAACCAGTGAATGGCTGATAGGAGCTTAGAGTCTCAGCACCTCACCTCAGCACCAGAGAATGCTGACAGGTCAAGTCAGCCCTGGAGCATTTTGTTGCAAATGCATTACAATTCAGTACCGCCCTCTGTCCAATCCTCCTTTCTCCATGCCCCAGAGACTGATAACTGCTTGCAAGCAAATTTCTCTAAGTTTGCTACTCTGGGAATATGGCTAACCACACTTCAAAATTATGATGCTTCTAAAGACATACTTAAAACTCTGCTTGGGTGGTACACACCTGTAATCTCACACTTGGGAAACTGAGGCAAGGGGATCATGTAAGCTCAAGGGCTACACAGTGTGTTCAATGCCAGCCTGAATTGTATTAAACCCTCTCTAAAACAAAAAAAAAACTTGGGTCCTCCATCTTTATTTTAGGATTACACTAGATAAAGGATTCTAGACCCTTAAAAAAGTGCCAAAGATGAGCCAAACTCCCTCACTTTCAAATGAGGAAATTCAGGCTCCGAGCACATAGGTAATGGTGAAGAGGTCAGACACCACCTTCCCATGCGGCCATGCTGAGACATCTCCATTCTATAGATAAAGAACTTAAGACACTAACAGTTAAGTCTAAAAGAACCATTGCAATTAAGTGTCAATTATGTGAAAATAATGCTTTATAAACTATAATTCAATTCATCACTCCTTAATGTTCAGAAATGTTTATGATTTCTACATAATTTCACTGACCAGCTCACGTAGTTTGTACTTTTTGGAAGTTTTACATATTTTATACAAGTTATTTTGTGTACTTTCATAATGACTCTAGGAGACACATTGCAGTATTACTCCCAATTATAATAAGGAGCTGAAGTATAAAGAAAAGCATGTTGTAATTAAAATATAAGTATTTTTCCCTATGATTTGAACATTCCCAGGCCTTTCATATGCATACCATTTGGAAAACTAAAGCCCCACAATACCACTTGTATCATTCAATCTTGAATTTGTGTAGTGACTCTTCCTTTCTGTCACTCTAAGATTTGAATGAAAGACCTCTGACAGTGGAAGGCAACAATGTTCAACAGATGCTTTTGTCTTTCTAGAGGTGCCTAAGAACTACCAGGACCCAGACAACTTGTGGTTAAGTTCAAATCTATATTGATTTGTGCAAAACAGAAGAAATAGCAGATCAGTAATGAGGAAACATGGCTTTGGTTTTCTAAAATAAGACAGACACGAATGTCACCAAGCACACAGACCAAGAGAACTTGTACTTCAGATAAGAATCTAAGATAAGTGCAACCTAGATTCATAAACTTAATTTCTTCTATGATTTTGGAAAAGATGTGTTTATGTTTGTGTGAGAAAGATATTTGTTACCGCATGCTGAGTCTGCAAAGAAAAACAAAAGTTTGCCACACTTTTCTGTTACCAACCAAACTGTTTGCAAAGAAAAGCACTTGGTGAACTGAGGTACCACTGTATTATCAAGGAAATGGCTAAAAAAAAGGAGTAAGTCAATAAGATGAAATGATACTAGCCTAACCACATTTTTTTTCTGGACAGTGACTAGCCTAGGAAAGCAGGTGGCTATAAAATCAGGGCAAGATGTTGACAGTTTTTCATGATAAACTTGTAGATAAGATTTTTAAAATCCTTGTGAATGTGAAGGAAATTCTCTGCTGCTATGCTCTGTGAATTTATCTATGTTCCACATGTTTCATCAATGTCTCTGATTAGAATACATAGAACAGACTCATGACATCTGCAGCTGATCAAAGGCTGAGCTGCAGAGATAATGTATCTGTAGAGCTAAAATCTAAAAGAGTGAAAGTATGGGAGGGTGGCACATGCCTGCAAGCACATGGGAAGATGAAGCAGGAAGATCATCAAGAATTTGAAGCCCTGCCTCAGAACACACACACACACACACACACACACACACACACACACTAAAAGACTTAAAGCAATGGCCTAAGTCTTACATTAAGAAATAACAGATTTGAATGTAACATCCACAAACAAATAAGGATAAGAGATGAATCATAGATGAAAGGTAAATATATGAAAAAGACTCAAAACTTTTAGGTGACAATGCAAATAACCAGGTTCTCAAAAACACACTGATCTTTAAATACATTTTATTGAAAATGTAGTATTCTATAGCTTTTAAATGTCATCAGATCATCTCTGCAGTACAGTACTCCAGAATTTACCTATGAAACCTACCCCAATTTGTGGGAGTAGGGTATATATTAGAGTGGTAGAGCACTTGCCTAATATACACGAAGCCCTGGGTGAGAACTTGTGGCTATCCTCCTGCCTCAGCCTCCAGTGCTGGGATTACTGGTGTGCACTTGCCCCTAGTTGTAATACAAACTTGATGTGATGGAATCATTTCTGCAGACATTAACAATAGTTACATTCTTTCTGGGTTCGATCCCCAGCATGGGGATTTGAGGCCTGCACTACATTGCAAGACTCTGCCTCAAAAGGTGGGAGGGGCATGGTGGTGCACACCTGTATTCTCAGCAGAAGGATTATTGTAAGTTTGAGTCCAGCCTGGGCTTCAAAGTGGGCTCAAAGTCAGCCTGAACTGCATAGCAAGACCCTATCTCAAAAAGACCAACTTCCCTCCTCCACACACCCATGGGATAGTGTGCCTTATATGACCACTAGTATAAGAATGACCAGGATGAAGGCAGTACAGAGAGAATACTGGGAGCAGAAGAATTCACTTCCCATCCACAGTTGAGCTCAGGCACCAACACTAGGAGCATTCTATATAACCCCAGACCAAAGCGCGCACTATCCTTTTTCTTCTCCCTTGCTCTCGAGCCTGAAAGCCCAATATATCTGTGCAGTGTGCAGTGTTCCTTTTCTGCTGTCCCACCACCATTTCTCTGTTCCAGATCTTCAATAAATGTAGTTGCTTTTGCCTCACCACTGAGTGTATGCTTTGTAATACTTTGCTTGCTGTTCATAAGAGCTTGGACTCTGTTGCATAATTACAAAAGTACTTCATTGCTTATAATGTGAAATATATCAGAAGATACTGGAAGAAATTAGTCAGGAAGAATATAAGCAATGTCTTCAGACAGCACTACTCTCTAGAAAAAAATCCACCATTAAGTCTGAGGTAGAAAGAGTAGGTTGCCAGGTATAGACACACAGGCCAGTAATTTCAGCACTTGGGAGGCTGAGGCAGGAGGATTGTTCCACGTCTGAGACCAGTCTAAATTATACCCTTGAACGGTATAGCAAGACTCTGACTTAGGACAAAAAAAAAAGAAAACAAACTATATAAAACCAAATCAGTGAGTAGAAGTTGAAGTGGAAGACATTTTTAGCTCAAGGTAAAACATTATGTTTTTGGTAACTGAAATGGGCAAGCTCTTGGGGGATACAGTCTCCCAGCATTAGAAGGTAAATGATTTGGCAAATATGTGTTAAAGGTAACATAAGTAGAAGGACACTGAAATGACTTCCAAGAGTCCTAATTCTGTACCAGTCTTACTAAAACAAGAGGGAAAAAAATCAAACCAGCAAATCTATTCCACAGCTGTCTCTATGCAGGCAGCAGTTTGAGGGTTACTGCAGACAGAAAAGTGGCTTCTACCTTTAATGGAATGAAAAACTAACATGTATCAATTACAGTGTAACTAAGTATAACAATGACAGTATAGAATTCCACGTTGTGTGGGAGGGCCACAAAGATTGATCACAGAGCTGTAGGAAAGAGTTGTGTTTGAGAAGCAGAGTAACCTACAGGGTCCCGTGGAGGTGGCTAGAGCTGATGGAGGTACCGAACAGTGGAGGATATGACCAAGGGAACAGGAGAGAAGTCCTGGAATGTAAAAAAGCATGAGCAGATGCAAGCATGCTCTGTTCATAGCTACCAGTGGTCCACCTGTAACAGGGCTGTATGGGGAAAAGTGGCAGACAAGATCAGATTGTCTCATTCCCAGTACCAAAAAAGAAAAAAAAAAAAGAATCCTGACAATGTACAGGATCTATGTGAAGATCAGATTGTCCCATAGAAATTCAGAACAAAAAATTAAGGCAAGAAGGCAGGGAACAGAGTTCTCAGTGTTCAGTCACTTAAGCAACAATAAAAATTCTGGAGCTCCACTCTTGGACTGCGGATGAAGAGAACAAGAAGTCACCAAGAAGCAAGCCCTGCTTGCGTATCAGCACCATGCATAGGCTGCCAGGAGGACAGCCAGATCCCAGTCCCTTCCAGCGTGTGGGCTGGGATACAAGAAGAGCCAACACCCCACCCCAATGTCTTAATTGACTGGCTGATCTGGAGAAACACAGCCTGTGATGACACTTATTGAGGTGAAATGTAATTTGATGCTTGTGGTGTTTGGTGTTTCACTGACTGTGCAGGTCTAGGGCCAGTAGTCTCATCATCTATTCAGAGGATGGCAATACGCAATGTAGCATCTATGGGGCATCTCCTTCTGAGGGTGATAGCCAGTGTTCATTCCCCATTATCTTCTTTTGAAGTCCTGTATCATTTTTCATTATATTGTTGGGTTGGGTTCTATTCTGTTTTGTTTGATTTTGTTACATCCAACAACATGGACAGTTATTTCAAAGATAGCAACATACATTATGGTAGCCCTTTTGGATTTACTCCTGTCTTGTTTTGAAGTCCTTTATTGCATTCATTGTTTTGTTTTTATTGGTTCTATTCTGTTTGATTTTTACAATATCTGAAGTTATCTGCAGCTACTTTGAAGACAACAAGGGGCATTATGGTAACCACTGTTGATTTCATATTGTTTTGAAGTCCTGCATCACCCACACTGGTTTGTTTTCATAGGCTTCTCTCTGACTTATTTTGCTTGGTTTTACTCTGTTTAAAATAAAAATTTAAAAAATTCTGCCTAAGGGTGCTGAGTATAGCAATAGAAAGAAAGATGACCAAGAAGGATTAAGAAACTAAAAACAAGAAAATCAGACAAGAAATAGGGAGGAGCTGCACCAGGATGCTGTGTGAGATTAGCGGGGATGAGAGGAATACTCTACAAATAAAGCCTACTGGATTCAGTTGCTAGCCTCGTATAGGAAGAGACAGAAATGCAAGTCACTGAAAAAGCTAAGTTTTGTTTCCACAACTGGAAAACAGTGCTGATACTGACCTAAGTAGCAACTGGAGGAGAACAGAGAAATGTGGTAAGGGATATATGTTTCCCAATGACAGAACCCTTCAGAGCGAGAAACTGGAGATTCTATTTATGGAGTTGACAGCAGAGACAAGAAGCAGAAAAGAAAGAGAGGAGCCCTTTGAATAACTGCTATCTAGGCTGGGGAGAAGGACCCTGGAGCTCTCTACTCACCCTGAGAACCTCAGTGGAAACCACACTCTCACAGGAATATCCCATCCAGGCTGAGGTAGAGCATATATTTTTGGATCACCAACAGTTCCCACAGAGAAATGCCCTTGCCTTTATCTCCATATCTTCCTTACTTTTCACAGCACACATCAAGTCCTAGTTTAATGACACTTGAAAGCTATCCCAGCCTATATGTGTTCTTTTCTCCTAACTTCTAGTTCTCACTAAATACATACACCACTAACTCAGGAGCTCCACTCATATTATTCAGATTTTCTAGCTATTAGCCAAATTTTCACAAAGCATTTAAAGTCCAGCGTTAAACACAGTAAAACTAAACCAAGCATGTGTTATTTACTCAATGACTTAAGCCCACAAAGAAGCCCCAAAAAATTCAACTTCACTGTGTACATCCAAAATAAGCAACAACCCTGAACTTGCAGAGATACTGAGACCTTGGGGAAGGGCTGGTTACATACACATCTCCAACCAGTAGTGCCTGCTACTTTACTAAGATCGAAATAAGCCAACATAGACTGACTTGACATTCTTTCTTTCTTCTCTTGTATTTTTCTGCTTTCTTCATGTTTTTGTTTCATAAATGCCATCTTTTCATCATTCCTGTTATTACATGTAATTTTCTCCACTTAACTGTTTCCTTCAGTTCATAAGCATGCATCAACTGCATTCCTGTGTTTTTCTAGTGTCCTTACCTACCTGCCAAACACAAAATTCTTTCAGCTTTCTCTACTACCCTTTCAATGAACCAACCTCTTGGTCTGCTTCCATTTCTGGACTACCAAAATGCTTGACACAGTAAAGCTGGGTGTGGTGGTGCCTGCCTATAGTTCCAGCACTCGGGAGGCTGAGGCACAAGGATTGGCACCAGTGGGAGGTTAGTGAGTTTCACAGTGTGTTCATGGCCAGCCTGAACTACATAGCAAAACCCTGTCTCAAAACATCTAAGAGGAGGGGGAATAAAGCTTGACACAATAGTCTTGCTGACTTTTAACTGCCCTGTAATCTAGCTCCCAGTTCAAACTTTACCCCATTTCTCATTCAGGTCTAATGTCACTTTCCCTGGGGATGTTGCTTTAATTTCCTCATATCTTGAAGTGCTCGTTTCCTCCTTCCAACTCCCCAGAACTTTATTTCTACCCCTTCTCCTGGAACTTTTATTACTGACCTAACATAAGAACAGTTTGTGTTCATAACTTTCCTACTAGACCTGATGGGAGACACTGAATCTGATTTCTCTTTATGGTTCCATTACCAGTTTCATAAAAGCAAGTTCATTCATCTTGGATGAATGAATCTCCAATATGTAACACAAATGGTGGAGCAGAGACCACAGCCACCAAGTTTTCAAGTAGGAAATCTGATGGCCTGGCCGCAGACAGACACATTTCATCTTTGGACTCATCTTTCACTCAGAGTAAAAGAGTATAGTAACTTTCTTTAAGCTCATTCCAGCTGCAGGATGATCTGTTTTGAATTACTATCACTGAGAAAAGAAAATCGAGGACCCAGGCTCACCTCCAAGTTCATCTTGGTTTAAAAAACAAGTACAAAAAAGTAGTATTTCCTTTCCATTTTCTTTCTAGAGACAACATATCCTAGAGGCAAAGTCGCTTAATGCAGAACAATCAAAATGGATCACCACTAACCGCACCTAACTCATAGGCATAATTCTTGGTAGCCACTCTCATAGTATCTTAGGGTGGCTTCAGAGGCAACCCTCACCCTCATAGATGCCGGGTTTGGCTCCTTATCTCCTTTGTATTTGACCTCTTGAGTACAGTTTTTGGACTTACTTCCTGAGATACCCAGTTCTATAATCTGCACTACTGCTTTAAGGCAGTCCTAGAAGAAAGAAAGGCAGACAAGATTTTCTCATATATATTATAAAAGATAAGGAATCCATCCAAATGGCAACAGTGGTTACATGTTGTTAGCAGGGCTCCAGTAATGAAATAAACTTATACTCCCTCTCCAGATTTCTCTTTCAACTAAATTGGAATGATCCACTAGCAGGTAAGTAAAGAAAACTAAATTCAATTTTATCACTCACAAAAATTCCTTACAATTAGCAAGGAACACAAATCACAAAACATCAAATCAAAGATATATAGCAACAATTCAGCTAAACCTGGGATGGTTTAAAAGAATGGTCTAATATAGTTAAAAGAAGCTCATCAATAAGAAACATTTTTTAAACAATTTATAGTAGCATAATTTTAAAGCCCATAACAATAATTAAATTTTATTAGCAAAATCGTTTTTAAAAATTAAAGGCCTTAATTACTTTGATACCTTTTCTTTTATTTTCACTGTAAATTCTTTATCAACACTTACTTCCCTTTAAGGACTAGTTGTAGGAAAAGCATAGTTGTGGCCACTTAAAAATACATATCTGAGGCCACTTAAACATAGAAAAATGTGTGTAAAATGATAGACACAAGGATTGTTTACAGTTAGGCTGTGGTCTGCCTTGGCAGGCTAGCAATCAATTAGCCTTACTGCTTTAATATTATAAGACCAAGTGCTTCCTAGCCATCTCAAGCTACCAACCTTTCAAAAAGAGTTTCAATCATTCCAGTAAATTAGGCAAGGCTCCCTCTTTTAAATAACTTCTTCTCTTTGTTAAGCTACAAGCAAATATACACATGATGACAGTTTAGTGCTCTAAAAAGTAAGTGTTCTACTGAAATCTAACAAGGGCATTTACACTTAAAGGTATTTAAACTGTATTCACAGCATACAGTTTTGTTTCTGTTGACTATTTTAAGACTGAATAAACATCAAGCATATCAGGGAGCTCTGTCAGCCAGACACAGAGACACTGAAAAGCTGCCATTGTCATGGAGTGCAGATCCCCAGAGTGAAGAGGAGCAGGCCGGCTGCACTGGTACACGCTGTAGCTGCACACAGAACTGATGGCTCACTTCCGGTCTCCTGAGTCCACCACCACCCACACCTGAGCATGTTCATTTGAGGTATAGAAACAGTTAGCCAGGAACTGCTGCAACAATTTCAAAGCATGTGCATCAAGGATACATCACAAAAGGCTTTGCTTTTTAACTTTTACATATTATGAACAGAATACTTCAGAAGTAGTATTATACTCCAAAAAATAGTGGCAATTATCAAATCTTAAAACAATATTTCACACTAGCATGTTTTCTCATGTCCTAAAATCCAAACCAATTGGGTGCACCTATTCATCCTTGCCAAAGACTGAAAGACATATTGGCAAGGGAAGATGTACACAGTTTTAACCATCTCTAATCCAACCTCACTGTGATGCTCTACATTCCGCACAAAGCACTGTGCATAAAAACTGATGTATTAAGATAGTGACTATATGTGTGCATCACCTCAAAACTGTCTTCATGTATTGGATTCTTCCTTCTATTCCTGTTTGCAACTTCTAAGCAGCTACTGATCTGCTGCCACTATAGACTAGGTGGTATTTTCTAAAGTTTACAGAAAATCATACCAGGATAGACTTGGAGGGGAGGCTCTCACTTCTTTCTCTTCCACTTAACATATAATTTTCATAGTTCTCTACATTTTCATGTATTGCTTATATTATATTTTAATAATATTATTATTTAATAATAATATTGTTATTGCTTATATTATATTATATTATATTATATATTATTATTATCTGTTGTACAATATTCCATTGCATGGAAAGACCACTATTTATTTACTCAGAACCAGTTAATGCATATTTTGCTATTTCCAGCTTTTGCATATCACAATAAAGCTACGATCAACATTCACATCAAGTTTTTGAATGAAAGTATGCTCTCATATCCTGGGAGAGGAATAACTGGGTCATAAGACAGATGGATGTTTAAGTTTTTAAACTGCCAAACTGTTTTCTTAAACAGTTATTCCAGTTAACATTAAAACCAAAAGTCCCTCTACTTCCTCACTAGCAGTTGGTATGGTCAGTCTTTTTAATTTTAGCTATTCTACTACATATGGAATAGTAGTTCACTGTGGTTTTAACTGCATTTCTAATAGCTAATGATAATGAACATCTCTTTATGCCTTTGTCACCTGTTTATCTCCTTTAAGATTTTTTCCAAATCCTTTCCCTGTTCTTTTGATAGCACTGGGTTTTATGATTGAAGGGTTTTCATCACTGGTGGTTGTTCTGCTTTTATAAAGGTTTTATTAAAAGATTTTATGAAACAACATCCAGACACCAGGTCCAGCTGCCAGGAAGTCCTCTGTAAGCAGTGGCTACAGAATGGCACATGGCTCTGACTTCTTAGGTTTCTGTGCATAGATGAGGGTGGTGGATAGTACTGAAGCTCATCTTTCAGGTCCACTGTGCTCAAGTGGCCATGCAGGACCTTGAGGTCAATGTTCCACTTCACACCAGGACAGCATGGTCTTCACGTTAATGCCTAGCACAGCCCTGTGAGCAGCACATAGTGCACAGTGGTACTAACCTAGTAGTTAATATGGTTCCCACAGTGGAACATGGAACTGTTCACAAAGCTTATGGACACAGATCACTGTTCTGATGAGTCTCCTAGTTGCCAAAACTTGTTGCCCTTGACCTGCTGTCCTCCACAAAACAGTAGTGTAGCCAGCTCTCTCCATAGCCATTTCTGAGGAGTTCTAATGCAGGCTCCACCTAGGAAATGGCAGCGACCCAACTCCTCAGCACAAAGCTTGACTGGCATGCCCTCAGGGAAACTCAGTTTCTTCTCAACTACAAGGATCACTTCACAGATCTGCTGATCCTTCTCAAGGGAATGTTCCACATGCTTTAGGCTAAGTCAGTGATTTCATGTTGATCACTGTAACTTGCATCTTAGTGCCAAAATAGCAATTTCTACCAAGCAGCTGAGTGAGAACCCCATTCAATTCAGGTCTGAAGATGTCATAGAGGACAAATTTGCTCTTCTTAGAAAATTGTACTACCTCTGGGCATGGTTGTGCAGTCTTGTAATCCCAGCACTCAGGAAGGCTAAAGCAGGAGGATCCTTGCAAGTTCGAAACCAACCTGGGCTACAAAGTGAGCCCAAGGACAGCGTGAAATGTATAGCAAGACTCTGTCTCAAAAACACAAAAAAAGGCAAAGAAGAAAATTGTACCACCATAATGCTTTCAAAATCATACCAAAAGGAAAGGTTATTATTGAACTTTGAGAGTTCTTTACATGATCTGCTAAAATTTCCTTGTCAGATATATAGTTGATCAAGATTTTTTCTAACCAATGATTTGTCATTTCATTATCTTTAGAAAACAATGATTTTACATTTGATGAAGTCCAATTGATCACTTTATTCTTTAGTGTAATCTCTAAGAAATTTTTGTGTAACCCAAGGTCACAAGGATTCTCTCCTAAGTTTTCATCTAGAAGTTAGAGTTTATGTTGTACAGTTATGTCTACAATCCACCTGGAGTGAATTTTTGTGGCTAGCATAAGGTATGAAATAAAGCCTTAAAGAAGGGCAGGAAATGGGGGAAAAATCTGCAAGATAGACCATGTACATGTACAAATTCCTTAAGAAGAATGTGGTCACTATATATATGTAAAATGAACTAATGAAATAAAAATAAAAATGAAAAAATGCATTTTACTGTTTGTTTATAGATGAATATCCAATGATTCCAGCACCACTGATCAAAACCACTATCCTTTCTCCTTTGAATTACTTTTTAACTTTTTAAAAGAAGAAATCATATGACTGCATATACATGGATCTGTTTCTGAGCTCTCTATTCTATTCCAATCTATCTGTCCATACCTATTTCAACATCAGATTGGTTTGATGTTTTGGTGTTTTGGTTTTGTTTTGTTAAGCAAGGCCTTCCTACACGTACATTCCAGAGGGTCTG
Source organism: Dolichotis patagonum (assembly GCA_004027295.1). NCBI lineage: Eukaryota > Metazoa > Chordata > Mammalia > Rodentia > Caviidae > Dolichotis > Dolichotis patagonum. Next base: position 16,507 of record PVJX010032880.1, read on the forward strand.
GAACTCCTTATGCAGCCCAAGCTGGCCATAAACTCGCCACCCTCCAGGTTCAGCATCTTGAATTCTAGGATGATTGTTTTGATTACTGTAGCTTTAGAGTCAATCCTTTATAATTTGCCAGACAGGTCTACAGCAGTGTTCCATCTAACTCTTTCTGTTCATGATTTAAACTGTAGCATCTCAGATAGTGGTGTGTATGTGTCACCTTTTGCTCCTAAGGTATTTTACGTATTTAGTTTCACATGATGCTCTCAATGAAATTCTCTTGCTATGTGCAAAACAACTTTGACCATTTTACTAATTAAAAACAGATCCTAATAAGGATTTATCAAGAGGAATCCTAGTATAGTACATTGCTGGGGGGAATGTAAAATAATTCAGTAGCAGTGGAATACAAGTTGGCAATTCTTCGAAAAGTTAAAAATTATTATATACATTACAAATCATTATACTCAATATGTACCTCAAAGACTCCAAAACTAGTAATGAAATACATGTGCACACGTGTTCAAGGCAACACTCAGTAAGAGAAATCTAAAGATGAAAAAATCTCCAATGTGCAGCAATTGATGAATGAACAAAGCAAGATGAATGAACAAAGTGTGGAACATCAATTCAACATGTATAATTGAACTACAAAAGGTAATGAAATTCTGACAAATTCTATAAAAGGAGTAAAACACAAAAATTATATTAAATGAAAAAGTCAACCACAAAGAAGGTCATGTACTGTGTTACTCTATTTCTGTAAAATGTCTAGAATGGGCACCTGGATATCTATAAAAAGCAGGCTGTCAGCAGCCAAGTTGGGAAGGAGTGTCAAAGGATGGCACTGCTTAACGGGTACAGAGTTTTCCTTTTGAACTGATGAAAACATTTTGAAATGACAGTTGGTGGTTGCACAGCAATTTGAGTCTACCAGCTGCTGCTAAATTACTCATTTTCAAATTGTTAATTTTGAGCCAGGTAGAGTAGTGCAGCCTTGTAATCCAGGCCATCAGAACTCTGAGGCAGAAGCATTGCAGCTTTGAGTTCAGCCTTGGCAACTTAGCAAGTTCACTACCAAGGACAACATGGTTAAACTCTAATTCAACAAACCTAAATAAATAAATAATATAAAATGGTTAATTTTACATTTTATGTGTTTCACCTTGAAGGGAGGAATGGAGGCAAGATATTCAAGAGAACATTCAGTATTCAGCTCTAAGGTTCCACAAAAAATGAAGTGATACCTATGAAAGAAATCTGAACTGTCGATTTTCAGTTATCTCAAATAATGGAAGACAGTAGTCACATGTAATCCCAACTAGCATACTTAAGAACAACCATTCTATATAAAACCAACATGTTCAGAGGATAGTGGTATGCAGTGTGGAATCTTCTTCTGAAGGTGGTAGCCATGCTTAATTCCCTATTAGTTGTTTTGTAGTCCTGTATCACTTTCATTGTTTTGTTGGGTTGGGTTCTATTCTGTTTTGTTTGGTTTTGTTACATCCAATGGCATGTGCAGCTATTTCAAAGAGAGCAACATACATTATGGTAGCCATTGGGGATTTACAACTGTCTTCTTTTGAAGTCTTTTATTGAATTCATAGTTTCATTTTTATTGGTACTATTCTATTCTGTCTGTTAGATTTTTCCTATGTGTGAAGGATATCTGCAGCTATTTGGAAGACAACAAGAGGCATTATGGTAACCATTGCTGATTTCATATAGTTTTGAAATTCTGGAGCATTGCGGCCTGTTCTGTTTGGGACCTGAACCTCTTGGACCCGCAGAATGGCCCAAGCTGTTTGGATTGAAAGTCTGCGCAGACCTCCATCTCAGCACGACTGTTTGGGACTGGTAGGCCCGCCCTTCATCCACAGGGAACTGCCTGGAGACCGGCATCTAGGCCAGGTCAGTTTGGGCCTATAGCCCCGCCCTTCACCCCCAGGAAGTCTCCCAGAAAACAGTATTGCGGCCTGTCTGTTTGGGACCCGAACCTCTCGGACCCGCAGAGTGGCCTGGGATGTTTGGATCGAAAGTCTGCGCAGACCTGCATCTCAGCGCAACTGTTTGGGACTGGTAGGCCCACCCTTCATCCAGAGGGAACTGCCTGGAGACCGGCATCTAGGCCAGGTCTGTTTGGGCCCGTAGCCCCGCCCTTCACGCCCAGGAAGTCTCCCAGAAAGCAGCATTGCGGCCTGTCCGTTTGGGACCCGAACCTCTCGGACCCAGAGTGGCCTGGGCTGTTTGGACCGAAAGTCTGCGCAGACCTGCATCTCGGCACGACTGTTTGGGACTGCGAGGCCCACCCTTCATCCACAGGGAACCGCCTGGAGACCGGCATCTGAGCCAGGTCTGTTTGGGCCCGTAGCCCCACTCTTCACCCCCAGGAAGTCTCCCAGAGACCAGCATCGTGACCTGACTCTTTGGGACCCGAACCTCTTGGACCCGCAGAGTGGCCCAGGCTGTTTGGATTGGGAACATTGTGGAGACTGGCATCTTGGCCAGGTCTGTTTGGGACTGGGAAATTTTCAGAAACCAACATTCTGGCCTGACTCTTTGGGACCTGTAGGTCCATCCTTCACTTGCAGGGAACCTCCTGGAGACTTGCCTGGGGCAAAGCATGGTGGCCTGGTCTGCCTGAGATTCCACAGGCTCCGGGGTGACCACACCCAGCATTCGCCTTACAAATTAGGGAGCCAGGAGCCCACAGAGGGGAGTTAGGACCCTGAGAGGAGGCCAAGAGCCTGTGGGGGAGCCACTGCCCCTCCAGGAACTGAGGGTGTAAGAGGTAATTCACCACACATGCAAAGAAAGCTTTGGAACACCACTCAAATTAAGGAAATATAAAAAAATGACAAAAGGAAAGACCAAAAGGCAGGCTCAAAGCCCTAGCCCTCCCCAAGAAAGCTTAGAAGCCATGTACATGGAAGAAAAAAGAAGCCATACACCTGAAATGTCTGAAATGATATCAAATGAAATAAATATGCAAATAGGGAAAGCTATGGATAAATTCAAACCAGAAATACTTGCCCAGGTAAAAGAAGAATTGATAAAAATAGTGAAAGAAATAGGGAATGCATCTAGTGAAAACACAGCTAAAAAATTAGAGGAACAAAGCAATCAGATAGAATCCCTCAAAGAACAATATAAGAAACAAACAGAATGCATAAAGCAGATTAAAAGAGATATATAGGAAATCAAAAATGCTATTGAAAGCTGTAAAAACCACCTCAACGATAGTGAAGATAGAATTTCAGACCTCGAAGATAAGATTGTAGCCAGTGAGCAGGAAAGACAAGATCTTTTAAAAATAACAAAGAATCAGGAAATAACAATTCAACACCTGCAAGATGATGCAAAGAAAAATAACATAAGGTTAATAGGGATAAATGAGAAAGAAGGGGACAGCCTAAATGATATCAAGAGGATATTTACAGAAGTAATACCTGAAAACTTCCCAAACATGAGAAGAGAAACAGACATCTGGATAAGTGAAGCATATAGAACTCCAAACAGCCATAACCAAAATAAAACTACACCCAGACACATAATAATCACCATCCCAGAAATCCAACATAAGAATAGAATACTAAAAACTGTTAGAGAGAAA
>PVJX010032881.1:0-20107 GCA_004027295.1 Dolichotis patagonum
GGCTTCTCTAGTTGGGATGTCCGGAAGACCGTGATGGTGGTGGATCGATCCTCGGCCTGGTTAGGAGACAGGAACGGAGTACATTACTCACCCGATTGGGTTGCCCAGCGCCCTAGCCCGCATGCTCCTCCCTCCCTGGCTACTGCTAGCTTGGGATGGAGTCGGGGTGGATCCCTGAGACCAGGCTGTCCTACCTCTGCGCCTCCCAGAAGAGGGCCACGGAGTAAAAGAAGAGGATCTTTCCCCTTGGAAAAGCCTGAGGACAATCAACCGCTCTGGCCAGGGCGGCAGTGGGGCGGAGCACCCACCTCCTCTTTCGTCTTGAGATCCCCTGATTCTTGGCGGTTCAATATTTTCTCTGCCAGTGGAAGCCGCCCAAGGGCGCTGCGGTGGTCAGTGGCTGGACTGTGACTGAGGGCGGCGGTATCTGCGTCGGCCCCCTACGCATCCCAGGTGCTCAATTTATAGTCCAGGAAATGTGTCGCTGGTGCCTAAGGCCACCCCCGGTGTCTCCTCCTCCAACCTCCCTCAGCAGCGCCTAGATAAAAGGGCCCAGCCCGGAGGGCCGCGAGTAACACTGGCCCGGCCCCTTCTACAGCTGGGGCGGGGCACGCCAGACCAGCTCCGCCTCTCGCCTGATACAAGGGCTAAGGGAGGGCGCCAGGGCAGGGCAGGGCAAGACAGGGCAGAGCAGGGCAGAGAGGGATGGAGTAGCCGCGCCCAGCCCGCTCCAAGCCAGGGCCAGCTGCCTTGGAGTGGGCCAGACACTGTGCGGGTTCAGAAGGCGCCGACGACCCGACCCAACCCAAAAGAGGGCGGGCTGGCGCGCGAATGGGTAGGCTGATTTGGAGTGCACTAGCGGGGTAGGATGACCGGAATGCACGTGTCAGTGTTACAAAGTGAACCTCTCCACCCTGAATCCAGAGTGACCGCAGAAGGGAAACTGAAGCCTCGGTTTATTATTAGCCCTTGGGGAAAATGGACCGCATCTGTCCCATCTCCATCCTGGGACTCTTATGTAAGCTGGACATGCTGGGTACACGTGGACGCGCAGTGCTCCCACTGCGGCCCTGCACTTGGTCAGCAGCTTGGGGAAGGGAAGTCAAAGGCTTTTGCCTTCCTCCAGGGTATGCCTTTCCCAATTTTTCCTACAGTTGCTGCCAGGAGTCAAGAGGGACCTACTATGAGATTTACCGGTTTTTTTTTTAAGAGATCAGAACATGGCAGTGGAGAAAAATTATGTCAGAAAGCCCAGCCAGGCCCAGTGACCATTTGGCTGTCAAAAGACTAGGAGAGGGTGACAGTACTCCGGTGTTGGGTGTCTTTTATCGTTTAACAGGAAAGATAGTTTTTAAGCACAGGATCATTTAATATAATCTAAGCTAGGCACCAAATCCCTGGATATAACTTTTTAAGACTTGCACCTTAAATTTCATATTGAGATTTCCAAACCATGACCAGTTTTAGTTTTCCCATCTCACTTACCTTGCCATGTTTTTTATCCACCAATCTTCTCAAACAGTTCTACAGACAATTATGACTCAAGCTTCTAATTTTAAATCCCTTTCCTCTAAAATATTGGGGAGAGGGCTTAGTACAGTATTTTCCTGAACAAAAAGTGTCAGAAACCAGGAGACACATATAACATCTGGGTTTCTTTCACTTTAATGACCTATATACTTAAAGGAGCAATGTTTAAATATTTTCCAGGACAGGCTATCTTCCTAATTGTATTTTGAATGAAAGTCAGATTTGGACCAACAAGGACTAACAATAAAACAAAAATCAATGATGACCACTGAGGCCCGTTCTGTCTCTCCCTCCCTCAATTTATTAACTGTAGATCATAGCCCTTGTCTTCTTATCTGTAAAATTGAGGTAATGTTAGTTGCTCAACCTATTTTGAGAGATCAATGCTAAGAATGTAGAGCAAGAAGCTTTATATAAATTTGAGGTATTAAAATAATTCCACCTCTCCTTTTTGAACCAAGACTTAGCAGCTTTTCCAGCCTGTTCCTTATCAATAAAATGGATTGTGCCAATTTTGGTTAAGGTTAAATTAGATAATGAATGTAAAAATAAATATGTAAATTGTAAAGTACTTTACAAGGAATAATTTACTTAGTATAGAACCTCATAGTCTAGAGGTGTCTGTGAGGAAACAAAAACCTTAAAAATGTGGAAAGAGACAGGATGAGTCACAGACACCCCCTACACACACACACACACACACACACACACACACACACACGGTGCCTAGGGAGCTGGAGTATAAAACAGTCCAAGTTGGTTTTGCCCAAGGAGATTGAAAGAGCATTCATTACAGGAGGAAAACTCAAGAAAAGCAGACGTGCAGTTTCTGTAGATGATCACAAATTAAAATACTTTGTCCCATCCCTGACTTTCTTAGTGTTTTAAGTTACACAGAAGTCCTGATGAAAACTCGGTTCAGATTTGAGGTATTAAGTGCTGGGATTCTGCCTCCTTTTCTACGCAGTTCCAACAGAAAGAGATCTAAGTGATCTGGAAAAGGGAGCCCACTGTGACAAAAAGACCCGCTTGGGAGAAAGCGCCGAACTCCTCTTTTGGTCTCCACCCCACCCCTGATCCGTTTCCTTCCTTCTGTCTGGACAGGATCTCCCAGTTTCTTGACTCGGCCGCTGTTCTTGCTCATTTCTTAAATCCTATCAAAAAAAGATGGCTCATCCACCTGCCGGCAAAACTTCCCAAACCAGGCCTCCCAGCTCCCTCGGCCTACGCAACAACTCACACCCACAGGGGTAACTCCAGAGCAAAAAAGGTCCAAGGGCTAACGCACCCAGCCTTTGGAATCACCCCATTGCCACCCCTCTGACTTTAACCAATCACAAACCGTCACAGAATGTTATGCAAATTAGCCTTTGCCCCTCAGCCAGTCAGAAGCCGCGGACCCCTCCCCGCAGCATCTTCTTTCACCCTAGCGCAGCAGATCCGGCGGCGGCGTCCCTGGCAACCCGCCAGCAGCCAGTATTTCTCCTTGCTAGGCTGTAAAAAAATAAAAACGGTTCCCTGGGGTTACATGCGAGCAGAGCTGACTGGGACAGGCCGGGAAGGAGACGGTCAGCCTCTCTGGTTGCTCAGGGCACGTTCCTTATCACGATCTGGAGCAGGCTGGAGGTGCTTAACAATCTGTCCGGAACTCATTTTGCCTCCAGAAAGCAGGGGAAGGCATCAGTTGAACAAGTTACTTTGAAGTACTTGTAGCAGGCCAAAAGACCCAAGACAAGAGACTTTCTAACCAATATACCAATTCCCGTTAAAAAACTTGTCTCAGGTTGTGTACCTGCCCCACTTCTCTCACAGCTCCAACTCAGGAGCATTTAGATTCTTGTTCTTATCAGAAAATGCCCAGCTCCTCTCCCACACACCAAATGTCCATAGATTTCTCTTGGATAGTTCGGGGAAAGATGGCACTTCAGGAGTTCTTAGATTCTGGTTCTCGCCATGCATGACTGACTGATTCATCTTCCCCAAAATGTCCACAGATTACCCCTAAAATGGCACTTTAACCATGACTTGAAAATCCTAAACAAAGTAGAAGTCAAGAGAAATTGGTGGGAGAAGACGGGTCGGAGAAATAGGTTTGGCTTAGAGCTGAAGAGAAAGTGATATTTTAAGGCTAGAAACCAGCCAACCAAAAAGAGAAGAAATCCTAGATTACTTTGATCTAGAATTTAGAAGGGATCACTTCGTGAAAAGTATAACAATCAGACTGTCTTGTTAAAGGCCTTGTAGTTCAACCATCCACTCATCCCAAAATCACTCACAACATCCCCACCAAGTGGTCGCCCTAACTCACATTCTTGTATTTTTCATTCCTCTGTATTGCTTTTACCACTTTGAAGCTCTCCAGAAAACCATGAGGCACATCATCAGAAGCTTGAAGTAGATATGGTCTTCCTTGAATCCACTGTCCTTCAGTGCAGTTATCCTCAGTGCATGCAGCAATTCTTCATGTTCTCCTTTGAGTTACTCATCCATCCTGGTCACTGTCTTTGGAAGCAGCTCCAGTTTGCTTGAATGTGCAGCAACTGGGGATCATTCCAATTACCATCTTTTCTGGGACAAAACGGAGTGAGAAAGCCATCTATTTTATTTTATTGTGAAAGGTAACCTTTTTAGGTCATATTTATTGAGCACAAATGTTGGAACTTAGACAAAGTAATGCATTTTAACTTCACAACAACATTGAGAAGAAAGTAAAGATCAGACAGTTTAAGGGTCAAAGTAGCAGAACTGGGATTGACCCAATTTTTTGATGCTAAATCCAACGTTCTTTCTACTACTTAAAAAATATCTGTTTCACCCTGGTGCCTCGGGACCTGCACCATGTGGCGACTCGGGTTGCCAGGAGAACAAGGAGCTCCTCGCCTCTCTGGGGGGCATCTGTGAGCCTGGCAGGCGCGGTTGAGAATCAAACATCTCATGTCGTCCTGTCCCCCATGCCGTGACATTCCCCTCCCCACAGCTTAGCAAGTGGCAGCCAATGAATTGGACATCTTGTGAAAGATTGGCTATGTTATTTAGTATGAACTCTCCGTATGCAAAAATATGGACAACCATTTGGAAGAAAACAAGAGACAATATGACAGATAGTGAAGATCTCTGGTTGTCTAGCTTTGAAATTTATGCTTTCTTATGTCCCGTTTTGTTTTGTTTTGTTGTGTTTAATTTTACCCCCTTTAAAATAAAAAAAAAATAAAAATAAATCTATTTCTTACAATGCTGCTTGGCGTTTAATGGACTGGTTTTAACAGCTACATTCATATGCTCTTATTCTTATAACAAAATTTCATGTTTTTTATTTTTTATTTTTTTTTTGAGGCAAGGTCTTGCAGTGCAGGCTAGCCTTGAACCCACTACAGAGCCCAGGCTGGCTTTGAACTCATGGTGATTCTCCCACCTCAGCCTCCAGAGTGCTGAGATTCCATGCAAGCACCACCGTGCCAGCTATGCATTTTATTCTTGTGCAGTAAGGATACTTTTAGACCAAAATTCAGAACTTCACATTATTCCATTTAAATTAATCTCATTAGATTTGGCCTATTACTTTATCCTGTTTTAGTATTTTGAGTTGTGATTCTGTGCTCTTATAGGCTTACATATTATCCATATATTAGGTACTGGGCAAAGGGTAAAGTGATGTAGAACATCTGGGGAGCTCCTTCAGCTTGATATTAGTCCATTAATTAGCACCTTTTGGCATATGTTGTTTCAGCCAGTTATGAATCATGTTAATTGTGCAGTCATCCAGCCTATATTTTTCTTCTTGACCATGGAATATTATGAAAGACCTTGGTAAATGCCTTACTGAAGTTCCAGGGTAATGGCAAGTTTTTTCCTATAGAGTCAAGAAGGACATTTTTGTCAGATATTACTGAGAAACCACTGTGACATGATAGAAAACAGTAGAACTATCACTATAATATTCTGAATTAATATTGAGGAATGATTTTGTATTGCAAAGATTTGGTAGAGAGAAGATAAAAAGGGTGATGCTAGGAACATCTGTAGCGAATTTTCTGGCTTTAAACCTATTTTTAGGTTTGAGAATGACTGAATATGTTGCAGTTGACATTCTGTCATGATTTTGCTCCCCCCACCATAGGCTTGAATCCAGCAGAAGCAGAGTCCAGTTGATAATACTAAAGGATACCTTTAGATATTTTGTTAAGGAAGGAAACTGATCAAAAGGAAAGACCAACTGGGACACGGAAAAATAGAAAAGAAGGAAGGAAAAATATATATACATGTATACACAAGATAGCTAAGATAATTGTAATACTAATTTTATTAATTCATGGAAAGAAGCTGAGTGCTTATATTGTTTAATCAGTCTTGCATGCCTGTATCATGTAATCTGAGCAACTATTTTGAAGATAACAATATACAATATAGTGACCATTGTTAATTTCTTATCATCTTGTTTGAAATCCTATAGTTTTCATTGTTTTGGTTTGTTTTTATTGTTTTGTTTTAATATTTTTAAAATTAAAAAAATTAGAAAGAATACCTTTTGTAATGTTCTCAGCATTTCTACCTTTGGGAACTCCAAACTGCATAGAATGATGCGTTTAATTCCTGTATGGCAGATAAGAAAGGAAAAGATTCATTACAGGTTCTTACCATATGGGAACTTCTAAATTTGCTTATTTCTGTATTCCACAGACTACCAAGATCTTCTTGTACCATCAGCCTAGAAAGAACACTGAAAATGTTTTTCCTTCTCCCTATCCTGTTTATCTATTTGGTTAGTTGAAATTATGAAATTCAAAGTTTTAAAAAAATAATTTAACACTGAATTAACATAAAGAGAAATGATATAGAAAAGAGAAGAGATATAATTATCAGTGTTGTATATGTTCAAGTCATATATATATATATATATATATATATATATACACACACACATTTTGTTGAGCCCACAATATCATAAATACAATACTATTTTATGGAAAGGTTTAGTACTTCCATGTCCAAGTCTTTTATAATTTATTCCTTTACCTCTAATAATAAAAGAAAGTAGACTTAGGTAAATACATTGGAATTAATGAGAATTTACCTGTTATATTAGATTTTAAGGCAGCTTTATACAAACTTTCTATGACAGTAGGCATTGCAGTTGTAAGAAACAATATGTTATTCAAGAATATCACATCACTCAAGTAAAATGCAGTAAGCAGATATTGTGAAACATGAACTCAGCTTTTCTTTAAAAATTTGCCCAGTGGTAAAATCTTGCCAACAAAAAGGTATGAATCAAAGTGAAATACTCTGGAATAAAGAATATCTGATAAAGGGATTCATGGTAAGCTTGGCTCCATTCAGATGCAGAAATATGTTTAAACTATGCATTCTATAGTTGCAGAGTGGAATCTAAATATTTTAAACTCTAGCAATGAAAAAAAATGCAAGCAACAAATCTAACACTGAAAGATTGAGGGATAAACATTGACAGATAAATAATAAATAAATCAATTTTAATGAAGATCAGTGTGTCTAAAACCAAACTGTACAATATTAAATATGAAGATAATATGTTAATGTTTTTCAAAAATATTTTTCTCAACTTAGAGGGCTCTTTTAAGAAGTGATGGGTGGAAACAGTGGTGCACACCTATAACTCCAGCACTTGGGGGGCAGAGGCAGGAGGATCACTGCTAGTTCAAGGCCAGCCTCAGCTACATACTAAGTTAAGACCCTCCTGCACAACAGAGCCCTGTCTCAAAAAACTAAACAAACCAACCAACAAATGGACAAAAGTGATACATTCTGTAGCAAAGACTGTTTTCTAAAGTCCAGTACTTCTTTCAAGTATCACTTCAGTTACTACTCAAAGTTCAAACAAAATCAATATTCACGTTTCATTTAAAGTAACCTGTATCATAATGAATGTTCTGTTTTTTCATCTGGGTGCTAGGTGCTAGTTACGCAGGTATGTTTCAATTTGTGAAAATTTGTTAAGTTGACACAGGCTAATGATTAACATTTTTCTGCATATATGTTATACTTGAGTAATTTTTTTTTGAAATTTCATTCATACAAAGTTCTTGGGGAGAGGGAAATTGTGAAGGGAGAGGGAGAGAATCAATGGTGTGGTGCAGTTATCTGATTTGGAATTAAATGCACTCAGTGCTTTGGGGTAAAAACATTTGTGAACTTCTCTTAAAGTGGAATAGGGATGTTGTAAGTCCTCCAGACGTTAGGTCCTTTGGGCAAAAACTACTGTTCTTGACCTCTGCTCCTAGCAACTACAATTTAAGAAGTCAGTCATTAGGGGCTTCCAAGTTTTGGATTTGGAGAGACTATATTCTTGGTGGTAGTTCTATTAAAACACTGTTTTTCTGTAAACTCCCTAAATGCTCATTTGCATAGTACATTTATATATAGAGAGTCGCCTCTGTTATTCTGACCCATTGTTGTTGATTTGAAATATCAAGAAACCTAATATCTTGTATTCTTTGTGTAAAGTTTGTATTTCTAACCATACAGATAGAAATATCATGTTAATAGACTGTTGCACTTCTCTCTATGCCCTTAAATCTGGTCGGAGAAATATACTATTTCTCTAGATGCCCTCCCAAAGCCTCATGCGCTTGTAGGTGGGCCTTTTGGGAGGTGACTGGCTCATACTGGATTAGGCCACTGCTGGGTTTCTAGCTCAGTTTCTAGCTGAGCTAAATCCCCAGCCCAACCCCTTAGTTTTTATATGACAGACTCAAATATCTGTCCAACTCTGATTCAAACTAAGAGCAAATGTAAATAGCATTTCTGAGGCAATTCACATAATAATTAGAACTTAAGTTTTAAAAAGAACTTTGATTTACTTAACAAAAATATCTGTAAAGTAACAGTCATCCTTGCCAGATATTAAAGCTCAGCTCTCGGGCCGGGGATTTAGCTCAGTGGCTTAAGTGCCTGCCTGGCAAGTGTGAGGTCATGAGTTCGATCCCCGGTACCAAAAAAAATAAAAATAAAAATAAAAAATAAAGCTCAGCTCTCCTTTAGTATCTTTCTCTACCTAAAGAAGGTTTCTTAGATGTTGAGCGTTAGATGTAGAATCTGGAATATTCCAAATGGAAGATTCTTGGGAGTCTACAAAATATTACATAAAGAAATTCTAAGTACAGACTTGGTGTTGTTCATTTAACTATTTTTTTTGCATTTAGCTTTAAACAGTAAGTTCAGCTTTGTGATATTTAGGCTGAAGCAAATTTAATGTTATTAAATAGCCAGGGTTCAGCTGCTTTTATAAATGTCATTCTTGAACTACTGCAGGGACCATACCTTTTATATGTTGAGCCAAATTGCTCAAGTACTTCACATTTCTTTGTACCATGTGTGTAATTTCTCCATGTCTGAAAAAGAGAGTGCTAGGGTTATTACTACCTAATGTCATGCTTATTCAAACTTTTATTTTTTTATTTATTCAAGTATAAGACATTTATTGGACTTCTTTCTAGAATACCACCCCCAGTTGTACTTTCAGCCAGAAACAGTCTCCCTCTCCTCCTTCCCCTCCTTTCTCCTCTCCTTTCCTCTCTTCTCTCCTCTCCTCTCCTCTCCTCTCCTCTCTTCTCCACTCCTCTCCTTTCATTTTCTCTCCTCTTTTATCTAAGGCTATAAATTGAAATTGGAGGAATTTCTAGTGAAAATATAATGCACTTCCAAGTCCTTAATTATTTTGGAATGCTTTGTAATATGCTCAAAAGAAGCAAGGCATGCAAGGACTTCAACTTTACCTATAAGACACAATGTTGATATAATGCATTAACAAAGATGAAACATCATACATTGCAAAGTAAGGGAATAATTCTAGAATTATAACCACAGTCTTAAAGACCATAGAAACATCTGAGTAAATATGATTTATAATATCTAAATTAGGTAGAAATCAATTTTCTCTAATGGTCCTTTTATTTACTTGGAGAAGGAAAGGAAAGATCACCTGGTTTCCAAAAAAGTGCAAAATCTGGATTCAGACCCATCTCTTGCTCCCTCTTACATCTGTCATTTTTTAGCTTTTTTTGAGCTCAGAGATGCTTTCTTTCTGTATGCCCCAGTTTCCTCACTCTGGGAGTTTATGAAAGGATTGAAAATGAGTTGTGCGTCTTGCAGAGTATCAGGCATGTGGTAGGCAGTAAATATAAATGTGTTGATTGGCTGATACATTTTCTCTACACATTGCATTAGTATGCAGCATGCTGTATAGGAGAACTGTGATTGAAAACAGATGCTTTTTTGGTTGCTTATCTATTGTTCGTAATGTAAAATATTGCTTGGAACCTTGAAAATTTTCCAACTTGGAAATTTGGAGGTACATAATAGATTCTTCTTCCTTCTTATTTTCCTTGCTTTCCTTCCTTCTTTCCTTCTCTGTCAAGCTTCCCACTGTGGTTTTCATGTCAGCATACATTCTTAAAACAAATGCACACATTCTTATTTACAAATAGCATGAACATTTATGATGCTTATGTTTTCAGTCTCCCAATCTATGTATACAAGGAAAACAGTATTATTTTTATTTATTATTGAGAAAAACACGTAATATAAAAAAATTTACAAACTGAAGGAGGAGAGGAAGTTAACTCATGCAGATATGGGAGGAAAAACAAGTCAGGTCGAAGGAGTAGCCAATACAAAGGCCCTGAGGCAGGAGCAAGTTTGTAATGAAAAAGAGGCCAATGTGACTGGAAGACATAGAGATAAGTGCTTAGAAGATGAGGTCAGAGAGACAATGAAATCAGGTCATATAGAGCTGTATAAACTATTTTAAAGACTTGGCTTTTATTGGGAAAAGAGTATCATTAAAATACTTTTTTGTCTTCTTGAGACAGGGTTTCTCTATGCAGTTCAGGCTGGCCTTGAGCTCACTTTGTAGCCCAGGCTTGTCTTGAACTTGCAAGGATTCTTCTGCCTCAGCCTCCCGAGTGCTGGGAATACAGGCATGAGCCACTAAACCTGGTTCTTATTAAAATATTTTAAACAAAGTCATGATACAACTTGATGTAAATTTTAGAAGGAGCTCTGTTATTCTTTGGATTGAAAATAGACATTAAATGAGTAAAGGTAGAAACTAGAGAAGCAGTCAGATTGCCACTGAAATCATCTGGAAAGGAAATGAAAGGGCCTTCGGCCAAAGGTGGCAGTGGAGACCACTCACTATTTGCCTTCTCTGTATATTTTGCAAATTGAGCCAGTAGAATGTGCCAATATTTTATTTCTATGTGAGATGAATAAGAGAATCGATGAAGCAAGAATTTTCATCCAAACAACTGAAAAATAATGGTTTACTCAGAGGTGAGAAAGTCATATCATGTAGCATTTTTGGGTGAGAAGACCAAGAATACCCTATGTAACAGGTTAATTTTGAGATATCTATTGCAAACAAAGAATGGGGCTCTGCAGAAGTGTCAGATTAGAGTCCGAGTCACAGTGTGTTTTCAAGCATTGCACCCAGTGCTAGTTCTGAGAGAGTGATGAAAAAAAACTGTTTTGAGGTTTTTTATTTAAGAGAAAAAAGTCACAAAAAAGAAACACAAAAAACAAAACAGACAAACAACAACAATAACTTGACTGATGGGCACATGCGTTGTTTCCAAGACTTAGCTATTACAAATTGTGCTGCCATAAACATAGGTGCACATATAACACCATAGTATGATGTTTTCAGTTCTTCTGGGAAAATGCCCAGAAGCAGAATAGCTGGGTCAAATGGAATCTCTAATCCTGGCTTTCTGAGGAATCTCCACAATGATTTCCATAGTGGTTGCACCAGTCTGCACTCCCACCAACAGTGCAGCAGAGTTCCTTTTTCCCCACAGCCTCTCCAGCATTTGTTGTTGGTAGTTTTTTTTATCCTTGCTCCTGGCTGCGCAGAGTTCCAAACCTCTGGGACCCACAGGCTTGCTATGATGCAACCCTGAACTATGGCTGGGGCCTTGTGCTCTGATAAGCAGAGCACAAATTCTCCAAGACCTGTCAGCTAGGCTGGTGACTTTCTGATGGGCAGCTCTGGCACTTTGGGCTGGGCTGGGCTCAGTACCTCTGTGACCTGTGAGGCTGGCTGTATGTTCCCCTGGTGGATTGCACTGGGACTCTGGGCTGGGTAAAGCTCTGATCCTCTGTGTAGCTAACAAGGAGACACCCCCTGAGTGTAGTTGCAGGGCCTTGTGCCTGGCTGGGTGGAGTTCAGAACCTCTGTGACCCAAGTAGCTAGCCAGAGCATGCCCCCTGAGTGTGGCACTACCAGGGTCTTGTGTCTGGCTGGGAGAAGTTCAGACCTTCTCTGTTTTGCGTTTTAAAAAATCCACACCAACAATAAATATCTGTGGTCATCTCATTAGCTATGCTACCTTTCTTTTCCCCTTCACAGCCTATCTTCTCCCAGTTATCTGTACTCTTCTTTTCACCTCTCCCCATCTCACTCTGGATTCCAGTGCCACTGCTCTACAGAAATTGTTCTTGCTGCTGTGACTAGTCACTGTTGCAAATCCAATTTTCTAGTCTCATAATACTTGATAGTATCAGTATTTTACCCTATATTGAAATGTATTGCACATCTACATATGCATTTCACATCTATATCAAAGTGTATTCTATCCTAGGTGGGCATGGTACTCTTCTGCAATCCCAGCACTCTAGCAGGCTGAAGCAGGAGGGCCACAAGTCTGAGCCCAGCCTGAGCTATTGAACAACTTAGAGAAACGCTGTCTCAAAATAAAAATGAAAAGAGCTGAGGATGTAGTTCAGTGCAAAGGTTCTGTGATTCAGTCCTCAGTACCTAGAAGGGACAGAAAGGATGGAAGGAAAGGAAAGAAAGAAGGAAGGAAGGAAGGAAGGAAGGAAGGAAGGAAGGAAGGAAGGAAAGGATTTTTTCCTAGGTTTTAATAATCCCCATTCTCTACTAGTTTCCCTCCTTTCTTTCTTTCTGTCTCCATTAATATTTTATCCTTCTCTATCAGTCTTTAAATATTGGCACTTTTACATACATTAGCGATTGGATCTTAGACCCTGTTCTCCTTTTACCTTTTACTTTTTCCTGAGCAGTGTCATCTATCCATGATGTCAAATATAAATTCCTTCCCCTTAACCTCTGGTCCATAGATTGTGTTATTCACCCAACTTCAGGTTTCTTAAACTCAGCATGGCCAAAACTACACTTTCACCAAAAAAAACCTTCTCCTCTGCAATCTTGCCTGTCTTATGAAGTGGCACCATTGTCAAACCAGTTACTTGTGGCAGAAACTTGAAAATCTTCCTTGACATATCTCTCCCCTGCACTTCTCACCTCTATTTAATTACAAAATCCCAAACCCAGCTCAAACAGATCACCTTCAACTCCCACGTCTGAGTCTTGAATCCTCTTCATGTTTTTATGTGATTGGCTCATTTCTTGTCTTTCAGATCTCAACCCAGAGCGGTCTTTTCTAATCACTCTCCCTAGGACAAATTCCCACTAGTGTTACTGCACATTCCATTAGCCTATTAATGTCTGCAGAGTCTGTAATTATGCTTGTTAATTCACATATTTATTTATTATTTTTGTCCAAGTAGAATATAGGAATATAGGTGCCTTGTCTGTTTTTTTCATGGCTATACAAGTACACTCAGCACCTAGCATAGAGACTGATACATACGGCATTAATAAACACATACTGACTGGATAAATGAATGGTTTCCACATTACCTGTAATTTGATGCTAATAAGCAAATACATGCTATAATATAGTAGTAGATTTTAAAATCCAGAATTATTTCAATCAAACACTTTTATTGCAACTATTGAGATAATTTTATGGTTTTTATATTTTGACCAGTTAGCATGGTAAATTACACTAATTAACTCCCTATTACACCATTCTTAAATTTCTAAATGAAACATTATTTGGTTGTTGATATCAATCTTTTAATTTTTATTTATCTTGTTATTAGTACATGATTTCAGTATGTAATATTTGCATTCATCTTAGGGAATAGATATATGTACTTAAAATATTTTAATTCTTTCTATTCTCCTTCCTCCTTCCTCCTCCCTCTTCCCACCTCTCTCTTTTTGTGTCTAGATTCTCTTCTCGCATTATCATTTCATTTTTCTTTTAGTTCCTGTTTGCATCATATAATTATTACATTCATTGTGAGTAGCTGGTACACGTACAGAACATATCTCAATTCTTTCCATACTCTTCTCTCCTCTTTCCATCCTACATCTCTTGGTCCCATTCTCACTTGCAGAGAATTTATCTCCCCATTTCCTTTCTTCTGTCTTTTATTTTGCTCTTTACTTATACTGGGAACTTCTCATATGACAGAATCCATGTAAAATTTATGCATATGTGTCTGATTTATTTCAATAAGAAGTATGCTTTCAAGTTACATCCATTTTCTTACAAATAACTTAAGTCTTTACAGTTAAATAGCACTCCATTTTGTATAAACACCACATTTTTTCTCCACCTATCTGTTGATGAGTATATAGGCTACTTCTAAGACTAACTACTATGGATTGTACGGCCATAAACATTGTGTGGATATATTACTATACTATGATGTTTCGAACTCTTTAGGGAAGATAACTAGAAGGAGAATACCTAGGGTGAAGGAATTTCTATTTTTATTTTTTTAAAGAATCTCCATACAATTCTATAGTGGTTTACTAGTTTACAATCCGACCAGCAATAGAGGACAGTTCCTTTTCACTACAATCTAGAAGCCATTTATTATTTGGTTCCTTGGGCATAGCCATAAATAAATAAAATGAAATTTCAGTATTATTTTAATTTCTATTTGTCTAATTGCTTGCAATGTTGAGCATTTCTTATTACTTACTGCTGTTTGAATTTCTTCTTCTGAGAAGTGTCTAGCCATATGAGATGCAGCAGCACTTTAAGCACCAGCTCTGAGCACTGGGGATACCAGTGGCAGTTGGGCAGTGTCTCTTCACAAATCTGAACAATAAACTCTACAGAGCCTCTTCTCCCAGCTCTTACATCAGGACAAGACTAACCTCTTCCTTCTTGTGCCCTAAGCCTAGGGATGGTAGTTGCTTTATTGCTATCATGCCCACATCACATCAGTTTACTCATTTTATCATTTCAATGCTCCAGTGCCTGTATAATTAATTCTCCACATTAAAACCTCTATTAAATTATCAAGAGTGGTTTCCGTGTTTTTGGGGGGGGATTATTTTGTTTTGTCTTTTTGAGACAGGGCTTCACTACACAGTTCAGGGTGGCCTTGAACTCACTGTGTGGTCTAGGCTGGCCCCAACTCACAGTGATCCTCCTGCCTCAGCCTTTTGAGTGCTGAGTGCTGGGATTACAGATGTGATCACAAAGCTTGACTGCTTTCTTAGATGAGTGCTTAATGACAAAATGAGTTGCTTATTAGTACATTTGTTTTTTTTTAAATCTCTTCTTAAATCAATTTTACTACTTTTTATCTTTCTGAGAAAATAACCGTTTCATTCACAGAGTTACATCAAACAGTTGCTTCTGGCGTTTTCATGTTCCTCTGTAATGATGCTTCTTATCATGCATGCAGACTTGCTTTGTTTGTTTTGTTTTGCTTTCTGCAGTGCTGGGCCTAGAAACCAGGGCCTCAAGCATGCTAGGCAAGTGCTCTGTCACTGAGCTTCATCTCCAGTCCTCATATATAGACTTTTATATTTGTTCTTATCAACCTTTCTAGATTTGTTTAGGGTACGTAAGTTTTTGAACCTTTTTTTTGAAGGAACAAGTGCTCTTGAATTTATTTATGACTTTTGTCATTGTTCTCATGCCCTATATTTTTATCTCATGCATTCCCCCTTGTGCTTTCTTAAGTGTATTTAATTTATCTGTTCCTATCTTCCATAGTCAGGAAAACGTTTAAGAATATAGCTTTTTGTCTGATTACTGCTTTACTTGTTTTAATTACTCTTCAATAGATGAATTCTGTTTTTTGGCTTTTATACCTCTTTTGGTCTAAGAGGTGCTTGAGAGTTTTAAAAGTTTTATACAATAGCACCTGTTATCCATTATTTTGTTTTCCAGTGTCAGTCTACTACCCTGGTTCAACAGTGATTCAGAGTTGATAAATGGAAAATTCCAAAATAGAACAATTCATAAGTAGTAATTTAATTTTTTTTTTTGGTACTAGGGATCATACTCACGACCTCATGCTTAGCAGGCAAGCATTTAAGCTGCTGAGCTAAATCTCTGGCCCCCATAAGTTTTAAATTGTACACTGCTCTGAGTAGCATGGTGAAATGTCACACCATCCATCTTTAATCCACTTCATCTCGCCTGTGATGTGAATCATCCTGTTGTCCACACTGTGACTAACCTACTCAATAGTCACTTAGTAGCAGTCTTGGTTATCAGGTTGAGTTTTGCAGTATCACAGTGCTTGTGTCCAAGTCGTCCTTATTTTATGTAATGTCCCCAAAGTACAAGAGTATGGATACTGGCAATTGTATTACACTGTATTATTATAATTGTTCTATTATATTATTTGGTTTTTTTCATCAATCTCTTATTGTACTTAATAAATTAGTACAATAAACCTAGATATGTATGTATAGAAAAAAATCATAGTATCTACAGTGTTCAGTACTATATGAGATATCAGGCATCCACTGGGGGTCTCAGAACATATTTCCCACAGGTAAAAGAATACTATTGCAGTTAAATTATTTCAGTTTCTATTTTTTTATTAGCTTGGGTTTTATAATATTGTGGTCAGCAAATACAATTTACAATTCCTACTTTGGGGAATTTATTGATATTTTCTTTCCTTATGCCTTATTCTTTCAATTCTAATACACATTTATATTTTACTGTCTATTTTATTGATTCTAAGATATTTTACTCTCTTTGAAATGGCCAATCTTATCAATAATTAATGGAATCTTAAAACTGGCAAAACTACTTTTTGCATGCAACATAAGATATTGTTAGACCTCACAATCTAATGGCAACTGTGTTTTACTTAAATAGTCCTAAAATTGTAATGTACTTTATAATTGCTTTAAAAGAAAGTAAACAGCTGTTAAATCTTTTCCCTACATCTCCTATTGGATTAAAGGTGTATCTTATTTTTGACAATATCTTGGAATAAAAGATATAACATTTCCTCCTTGTTTGTACATACACAAAAAGAAGAGTTATTCTCTATTTTCAGAATCTAGATGTCCTAGTCAAATGCAGCTGTTGTAACAAATTACCATGAACCAGATGACTTAAACAATAGAAACATATTTCCCGCAGTTCTAGAGGGTAGAAACTCTGAGATCAGGGTGCCAGTATTGTTGAGTTCTCATTAGGGCCCTCTTTCTAGTTTGAAGATGGTTGTCTTCTTGCTATACCCTAACTTAGGCACCAATCTCATCATGATAGTGTTACCTTCATGACTTAATAAATTCCAAATTTCTTTGCTCTGAATACTATCACTTTGGGGATTAGGATTTCAACATATGAATTGTTAGAAGGACAGAACACAAATGTTCTGCTCATAGCCATAAAGATGGATGATAGATAAGAGAGACAGACAGACAGATAGACAGGCAGAGAGAGAGAGAGAGAGAGAGAGAGAGAGAGAGAGAGAGAGACCAAAAAATGGATACATACCTCAGAAAAAAAATAGTATGATGTTTTTTCAACAAATGGTTTTACCCTCATATGGGGGATCCTACAGTTTATTGTATATTGTGGAAAATCTTCTACACTCTTGGCCCTTAGGGAGAAACTGAAAATGCATGTGCAGCAATCTCAATGACCAAGACTACCCAAGCAGCACTACATTGTACTAATAAATGTCTGGAAGCTAATGGCTACCACTTTGAGCACCACCTGTAATTGTAGAAGCCAAAGGTAACTTGCACTAATCTCATGATGTTTCAATAAATTCAGTAGTGAAATATTTATGCAAGTTTTTTTCCTTAAGTGTGTATATATATTTTTGGTGGACTCTGTAAACATATTTCAGTCAGCTACCTTAATTATGTGATCCAAATCCGCATACTGTCCTTTCTTAGATTTTGATGATGGTGGTAAGTGAGAAGTTGGTGGCATTCTTGAAATATCCTACTTTTGATCAACGTCATCAGTTTCTCAGTGTAGCTATTCTTTCAGGTTTTTAATTTATGTATTTTGGCTAAGTGTTATTTGATGGATACGTAAGTTTGTTCTCTATTTGCTGTGTACATTTTAACAGTAAAAATTGATTCTTTTTGTCATTTTAACATTTTTTTAACTCCACTATGCTAGATATTTATTTTGTTGACTTAGTTTTTCACTCTTTCTGTTTGCCTGATGTCTTTCATCTGTCTTCTAATTCACATCTTTTTATGTCAAATTGTTCTTGTGGTGCTTGGATTTGATCAGTTCCCATATTCTTTTGGTCTTTTGTTTCAATTTTTACTTTGGTTGACTGTTTTTTTGTCACCAGGTGATTTTTCTTTTAAAGAAGAGCTGGGTGTGCAGTCATCTCTGAGTTTTTTGCATGCTTTAAAATATATTTCCTTTTTTAATATTCTGAAAATAGCTACACTGTCTATAACATTATCATTGCATTTGCTTTCCGTCAAAAATCTGAATACAATATTATCTTCTGAGGTTGAACAATGCTATTCAAGAATGATGCTATTCCTAGGTTGAGTGATACCTGAAGTCCATCTGATTTATTCTAGCTTTGTTTAATGGATACCCATAATGTTCAGTGTATTCACTGAAGCTCAGTAATTTCAGGAGTTTATGTGGATTTACTGGGCTAAACTAGTATGTTGCTTGAATTTGGTGTATTTTTTCAGTCCACCGATTCATGCCGTCTCTCATTTCAAGTGTGATTACTTTAATTTTATCATTGAATATTTTTTCTCCTTTAGATTTTTTATTTTTTGTCTATATTTTACTAGTATTCTTTTGTCTCCCCCATTCTTTCATTTATTTGTCCTTTTCTCATTAAAATTGTATATCTTTCAAGCCTGTTTCTATATTAGTTGTTTTTAATATTAGTAATATCTGTTCTACTTTTTGTCTTTCAAATGTGTTGTGCCTTTTAACAATCTGAAATATTTTATTTCCTTTTTTACTTATTAAAATGGTATTCAACATTATATGTACTTATCCTAAGAAAAATTTTGAAATTAAAGATGCAAATTGTGATTTAACTGTTTAGCTTCAAATCACTGATGTAGTAACTCACATCAGACCCACATTACGTGTTAAATATCAAATACTCTCCAACTCCAGAGTTCCTGTCCCAGTTCATGGAAAGGAGCACATTACAGAAAAGAAAGGCTTTTAAATGCCCACCAACTGATGAATAGATAAAGAAGATTTTTTTAAAAATAATGGAGTACTACTCAGTCATAAAGAAGGACAAATGTGAGGCATTTCTAGGTAAATGGATGCAACTTGAGACCATACTCTTAAGCAAAATAAATCAAACCCTTATGTGTAAACATTGCATTGTTTCCCTGGTGTGAGAAACTGAAAAAGTAAATAATGGCCAAAATGTACAATAGGTATTGTGAAATGAAAGGAAGAAGAACTAGGGTGGGGGAAGGGGAAAAAGAAGGAATGGAAAAGGGAAAAAACAATTTAAAAAGGGTAAAATGGAATCAAATAAATATTTTTAAAGAGATTTTTGAAAATCATGATGATGAATATTGTAACATTTGATAAAATTTAGTTGTACATGCATGATGGGCTATTTGCTTTTATTATTTTCTGTGTTTTTCTACATGCTTGATTTAAAGCAAAGAAATAATTTATTTGAGCAGTCTTAAGTTCATGGCACAATTGGAGCGGACAGAGTTCCCATACTTCCCTGCACCACACATGTGCAGTTTCTCCCACTATTAACATCCATCAACAGAGTGCTCCATTTGTCATAGCAGGTGGACCTACTTTGACCATCACAGTCACCCAAAGTCAATGGTTTACATTGCAAATGTAGTTTTTATTCTGTAATGGTTGTTATTCTTATTTCCCGAACTCTCCCAGCACCTCTCACCTCTCTTTCTTAGCATCTTATAATCACTTGCTATTTCTTCCTTGAGCCTGTTTCCTGTTCCTCTTTACATAAATATTTTCATGTGATTTAAATATAATTGTAGAATTCTTATTTGATGGCATTTTCTCCTTGCATGTTTTTTGCTCCTTTATATCTCTCCTAACTAAATTCACATATAACTCGTTAAATAGTCACACTGGCGCCAATTTCAAACCATCTCCAGAACATGATCACACTTTGTGTCCCCTAGCAGCTAGGAGAGGTCAGGTGTGGCCAATGACAGGAAAGGAGAAATCTCTTTTTTTAAACTTTTTTTAAATTTTATTTTAAGAGGGAGTAAAATTAAACACAACAAAACAGAACAGAATGGGACATAAGAAAGCATAAATTTCAAAGCTAGACAACCAGAGATCTTCACTATCTGTCATATTGTCTCCTGTTTTCTTCCAAATGGTTGTCCTTATCTTTGCATAGGGGGAGCTCATACTAAATAACATAGCCAACCTTTTCACAAGATGTGTAGTTCACTGGCTCCCACTTGCTAAGCAGGGGGAGGGGGAGGGGGGGACAC
>PVJX010032882.1:0-20105 GCA_004027295.1 Dolichotis patagonum
ATATTGTGATCTCATGCTGCCCAAACGGAACATCACCATTCCCCATGATAGCCAATGTACTCCCCAATTATGAGCGCATGTTGCCAATTATAGCAGCATAATTAACCTTTTTGACATCACAATTCCCAATTGCAACATCACAGTGACATGTGATGACATCACAGCTCCACATTATGGCATTACAATACCCAATTGTGACACCACGCTGCCCTATTTTGACATTATGATACCCTTCTCATGACTCGTCAATTCCTCATTATGACCAGATAATTCCCCATTGATGTTACAGTTTTCGTTTGTGACATGATAACCTCCCGGTGTGGCACAAGTGCCATGATGATATCAGAGGCCCCATTATAGCATCAAAATTCCCCTTTTTCACAGGGTAATGCTTCACTGTCCCATCAAGGTGTGGTGACACTAGCTTGGCCCACTGTGACATCATCATTTCCAGTGTGACACCACAATTACCCTATTATGACCTCACATTGCCCTCACTAGAGCAGCACCATCAACATTTATGTTACTACAATACCCCACTGTGACAACATAGTTGCACATCATGACATCCCTCTTCGAAATATGGCATTGAAATATCCCACTGTGACATCATCATGCCTTATGGTGACTTCACACATCCTATTGTGGTATCACAACACCATGTTGTGACATCATAGTGATCCATATGTCTTCAGAATTCCCCATCATGATATCATAATCATCCATTACAGCATCACAATTAACCCATGTGACATTACATTTTTCAGTGATAACAGTAGATGCATCATTGTACTACAATAACACTCCACTGTGACATCACAGTGTCCTATTGTGATACCACTATACCCCATGTGGACATACTTTTCATGTTTACTTCCAATTCCCCATAATTTTCTCACATTGCCCTCGTTATCATCTCAGTGTGCTCATTATGCTATCATGCCTATCATTTATGCAGTCACTATGCCCCACTATGACTTCCAAATTCCCTATTGTGCTATCAAAAATCCCATTATGACATCACAATTCTCTGCTGTGCCATCAGGATACCCCCATTAGGATCTCACATTTCCCCCATTCTGAATTCATAAAGCAACATCATTATCTCATAATTTCTATTTTGATCAGATAGTGCTCCATTAGGGCCCCATCACAACCTATGTTTACCTTAATTATGATTAGAAGCTCTTTGAAGGGACCGTGCTACAGTTCATACAGCTCCAGGCCCAGAGAAATTACTGCATTGAGAGTTCTAAGATTTATGTTTCAGCTTGTTTCTGGTAACAAATGCCTTAACTTGAATGTAACATTGGATTTTTCAGACATTTAAGAACTCTTTTCCAGTCTCAAGATATTAGAAGAATTGTAATATTTTTATCTATGTCTTTTAATACTTGGTTCACACACACACAAAACCAGATGCCAGTTTGATATTTCTTTACTTTTCCTTCCTTTCCTTTCTTTTCGTATTCCTGCTGTGACATCACCATGTCCTAATGTGACCTCATAATGACGTATTGTGACCTCGTATACTGCCAATGTGACATCACAATTCACAATAAAGACCTCACAATTCACATCATGACATTTAAATTATCTTAAAACATCACAATTGCCAATTGTGACACCATAATGATGGATATGACATCACGGTATCACATTATAGCATCATGCTAGGCCTTTGTGGCATTATAACGCCATATTGTGATATGTGTTCTATTATGACCTCGCAACTCTCCTTTTGACTTTACAATTTCCCTTGGTGACATCACAATTGCCCACTGTGATATCACCAGGACCATTGTGACAACACAGGGCCCCACTAAGATATCACAATGTTGTATTGTCACCCTACAGTGCCATTTTGTGAACTCGTGATGCCCAATTGGCACATCACCATTCCCCATGATAGCAAAACAACTCCCCAATGATGAGATCATGTTGCCTAATTATAGAAGCACAATTAACCTTTATGACATCACAATCCCCAACTGTGGCATCTCAGTGACATATTGTGACATCATAGTTCCACATTATGGCATTACAGTACCACCTCGTTGTGACAGCACACTGCCCTATGTTGACTTGATGATACCCTCATCATGACTTGTCAATACCGCACTATGACCACAGAATTCTCTATGGATGTTACAGTTTTCTTTATGACATCATAACAACCCAAAGTGACACAAGTGCCCATTGTGACATCACAGTCCCCATTATTCCATCAAAATTCCCCTTTTTCACTGGGTAATAATTCACTTTCACCACAAGCTGCCCTGTGGTGACACTAGTTTGCCCCATTGTGACATCATCATTTCCGGTGTGACATCACAATTAACCTATTATGACCTCAGAGTGCCCTCATTAGAGCAGCACAACCAAGCTTTATGATACCACAATTCCCCACTGTGACAACATAGTTGCACATTATTACATCACTGTACCAAATATGGCATCAAAATATTCCATTGTGGAATCATCATGCCTCATTGTGACTTCACACATCCGATTGTGGAATCACAGCACCCCATTGTGACATCATAGTTCTCCATATGACTTCAGAATTCCCCATCCTGATATCATAATCATCCATTAGAGCATGAACATAAACCATTATCAAAACACAGTTCTCGAGTGATAACAGTAGATGGATCCTTGTGACAGAACAACACTCCACTGTGACACCACAGCTCCCTATTGTGATACCACTGTACCCCAGGATGCATGTTTTTCACTGTTACTTCACAATTCCCCATTATGATCGCACATTGGCCTCATTATCATCTCAGTTTCCTCATTATGATATCATGGCATTCCTTTATGCAATCACTATGCCCCACTGTGACCTCCAAAGTCCCTATTGTGACATCATATATCCCATTATGACAGCAAAATTCTCTGCAGTGCCATCAGGAAACCCCCACTAGGATCTCACTCTTCCCCCATTCTGACTTTATAAAGCAATATCACTATCTCATAATTTCCATTTTGATCACATAATGCTCCATTAGGGCCCCATCACAACCTATGTTTACCTTAATTATGATTAGAAGATCGTCCAATGCACACTTCTACACTTCATACAGCTCCAAGCCCGAAAAAAGTACTGGATTCAGAGTTCTAAGATTTATGTTTAAAATTGTTTCTGCTAAAAAATGCCTTCACTTGAATGTAACATTTGCTTTTTCAGGCATTTGAGAACTCTTTTCCAGTCTCAATATATTGGAATAATTGTAATTTTTTTATCTATTTCTTTTAATACTAGGTTACACACACAAAACCAGATGTAAGTTTGATATATTTTTCCTTTTCCATCCTTTCCTTTCTTTTACTACTCCTGCTGTGACATCACCATGTCATACTGTCACATCATAACACCCTATTGTGACTTCGTATACTGCCAATGTGGCATCATAGTTCAAAATTAAGATCTCAAAATTCTCATCATGACATTTAAATTATCTTACAATATCACAATTGCCAATTGTGACACCCCTATGATGGATATGACATCATGGTATCTCATTTTGGCATCATGCTATGCCTTTGTGACATCACAATGCACTATTATGACATGTGTTCTACTGTGACCTCGCAACTCCCAGTATGACATTACAATTTTCCTTTGAGATATCATGATTGCCCACTGTGATATCACCAGTAGAATTGTAATATCACAGTGACACTGTATGTTATCACAATGTTGTATTGTGACCCAATAATGCCATATTGTTACCTTATGATGCCCAGTTGGATCATCACAATTCCCTATTTTAGCAAAACTACTCCTAAATTATGAGAACATGTTGCCTAATTATAACAGCACAGTTTACCTTTATGACATCACAATTCTCAACTGTGACATCACAGTGACATGTTATGACATCATAGTTCCACATTATGGCATTACAGTACCCCGTTGTGACAGCCCACTGCCCTATGTTGACTTAATGATAGCCTCATCATCAAATGTCAATTCAACATTATGATGAGAAAATTCTCTATGGATGTTACAGTTTTCTTTTGTGACATAATAACTGCCCAAAGTAACACAAGTGCACATTGTGACATCACAGTCCCCATTATTCCATCACAATTCCCCTTTTTCACAGGGTAATGATTCACTTTCACCTCAAGGTGCCCTGTGGTGACACTAGCATGGCCCATTGTGACATCATCATTTCCGGTGTGACATCACAATTACCCTATTATGACCTCACAGTACCCTCATTAGAACAGCACAATCAACCTTTATGATACCACAATTCCCCACTGTGACAACATAGTTGCACATTATTACATCACTGTACCAAATATGGCATCAACCTATTCCATTGTGGAATCATCATGCATCATTGTGACTTCACACATCCTATTGTGGAATCACAGCACCCCATTGTGACATCATGGTTCTCCATATGACTTCAGAATTCCCCATCATGATGTCATAATCATCCAATACAGCATGGCCATAAGCCCTTGTCAAAACACAGTTCTCGAGTGATAAAAGTAGATGCATCCTTGTGACGGAACAACACTCCACTGTGATATCACAGCTCCCTATTGTGATACCACTGTACCCCAGGACGCATGTTTTTCACTGTTACTTCACAATTCCCCATTATGATCTCACATTGGCCTCGTTATCATCTCAGTGTCCTCATTATAGTATCATGGTATTCATTTATGCTGTCACTATGCCCCACTGTGACCTCCAAAGTCCCTATTGTGACATCAAATATCCCATTATGACATCAAAATTCTCTGCAGTGCCATCAGGAATCCCCCATTAGGATCTCACTCTTCCCCCATTCTGACTTTATAAAGCCACATCATTAGCTCATAATTTCCATTTTGATCACATAATGTTCCAATAGTGCCCCATCACAACTTATGTTTAGCTTAATTATGAATAGAAGATCTTCGAGGGCACCCTACTACACTTCATACAGCTGCCAGCCAAAAAAAGGACTGGATTCACAGTTCAAAGGTTTATGGTTCAACTTGTGTCTGCTAACAAATGCATTCACTTGAATGTAACATTTGCTTTTTCAGGCATTTAAGAACTCTTTTCCAGTCTCAAGATCATGGGAGAATTGGAATTTTTTTATCTATTTCTTTTAATACTAGGTTCACACACACAGAAAAACAGATACCACTTTGATATCTTTCGCTTTCATTCCTTTCCTTTCTTTTCCTATATCTGCTGTGACATCACCATGTCCTACTGTGACACAATAACGCCCAATTCTGACCTCGCATACTGCCTATTTGACATCACAATTCACAATTAAGATCTCACAATCCTCATCATGACATTTAAATTGTCTTACAACAACACAATTACCAATTGTGACACCACAATGATGGACATGACATCATGGTATCACATTATAGCATCATGCTATGCCTATGTGACATCATAGTGCCTTACTGTGACATGTGTTCACTTGTGACCTCGCAACTCCCATTATGACATTACAATTTACCTTGTGACCGCATGATTGCCCACTGTGACATCACAGTTGCCCACTGTGATATCATCAGGACCATTGTGACATCACAATGCCCCACCATGATATCACAATGTTGTATGGTCATCCAATAATGCAATATTGTGACCTCATGCTGCCCAAATGGAACATCACCATTCCCCATGATAGCCAATCTACTCCCCAATTATGAGCTCATGTTGCCTATTTATAGCAGTATAATTAACCTTTTTGTCATCACAATTCCCAATTGCAACATCACAGTGACATGTTATGACATCATAGTTCCACATTATGGCATTACAATACCCAATTGTGACACCATGCTGCCCTATTTTGTCATTATGGTACCCTTCTCGTGAGTTGTCAATTACCCATTATGACCAGATAATTCCCCATTGATGTTACAGTTTTCTTTTCTGACATGAAAACCCCCCAGTGTGGCACAAGTGCACATGATGACATCAGAGTCCCCATTATAGCATCAAAATTCCCCTTTTTCACAGGGTAATGATTCACTGTCACATCAAGGTGTGGTGAGAATAGCTTGGCCCACTGTGACATCATCATTTCCAGTGTGACACCACAATTACCCTAATATGACCTCACATGGCCCTCACTAGCGCAGCAAAATCAACATCTATGCTACTACAATACCCCACTGTGAAAACATAGTTGCACATTATGGCATCGAAAAATCCCACTGTGACATCATCATGCCTTATGGTGACTTCACACATCCTATTGTGGTATCACAGCACCGCGTTGTGACATCAAAGTGATGCATATGACTTCAGAATTTCCCATCATGATATCATAATCATCCATTACAGCATCACAATTAACACATGTGACATTACATTTCTTCAGTGATAACAGTAGATGCATGATTGTGACAGAACAACACTCCACTGTGACATCACAGCACCCTATTGTGACACCCCTGTACCCCATGATGAGACACTTTTCACTGTTACTTCACAATTCCCCATGGTGATCTCACATTGCCCTCGTTACCATATCAGTGTCCTCATTATGGTACCATGCCATTCCTTTATGCTGTCACTATGCCCCACTGTGACCTCCAAATTCCCTATTGTGAAATAAAGTATCCCATCATGACATAACTATTCTCTCCTTTGCCATCAGGATACCCTCATTAGGATCTCACTCTTTCCACATTCTCATTTTATAAAGCGACATCACTAGCTCATAATTTCCATTTTGATCACATAATGCTACATTAGGGCCGCATCACAACCTATGTTTACCTGAATTATGATTAGAAGATCTTCCAAGGCACCCTTCTACACTTCATACAGCTCCAAGCCCCAAACTGTGGCACAATTCCCAACTGTGACATCACAGTGACATGTTATGACATCATAGTTCCACATTATGGCATTACAGTACCCCGTTGTGACAGCACACTGCCCTATGTTGACTTGATGATACATTCACAATGACTTGTCAATTCCCCATTATGACCAGAGAATTATCTATGGATGTTACAGTTTTCTTTTGTGACATCCTAACTGCCCAAAGTGACACAAGCGCCCATTGTGACATCACAGTCCCCATTATTCCATCACAATTCCCCTTTTTCACTGGGTAATGATTCACTTTCACCTCAAGCTTCCCTGTGGTGACCTTATCTTGGCACATTGTGACATCATCATTTCCGATGTGACATCACAATTACCCTATTATGACCTCACAGTGCCCTCATTAGAGTAGCACTCTAATTGTGGTATTATGATACCACAATTCCCCACTGTGACAACATAGTTGCACATTATTACATCACTGTACCAATATGGCATCAAAATATTCCATTGTGGAATCATCATGCCTCATTTTGACTTCACACATCCTATTGTGGAATCACAGCTTCCCATTGTGACATCATAGTTCTCCATATGACTTCAGAATTCCACATCATGATATCATAATCATCCATTACAGCATGACCATAAACCCTTGTCCAAACACAGTTCTCCAGTGATAACAGTAGATGCATCCTTGTGACAGAACAACTCTCCACTGTGACATAATAGCTCCCTATTGTGATACCACTGTACCCCAGGATGCATGTTTTTCACTGTTACTTCACAATTCCCCATCATGATCTCACATTGGCCTCATTATCATATCAGTGTCCTCATTATGGTATCATGGCATTCCTTTATGCTGTCACTATGCCTCACTGTGACCTCCAAAGTCCCCATTGTGACATCAAATATCCCATTCTGACATCAAAATTCTCTGCAGTGCCATCAGGAAACCCCCATTAGGATCTCACTCTTCCCCCATTCTGACTTTATAAAGCCACATCATTAGCTCATAATTTCATTTTTAATCACATAATGCTCCAATAGTGCCCCATCACAACCTATGTTTACCTTAATTATGATGAGAAGAACTACGAAGGCACCCTATAACCCTTCATGCAGCTCCAGGCATACAAAAAATAATGGATTCAGAGTTCTATGATTTATGTTTCAGTTTGTTTCTGATAACAAATGAGTTTACTTGAATGTAACATTTGCTTTTTCAGGCATTTAAGAAATCTTTTCCAGTCTCAAGATAGTGGAAAAATTGCAATTTTTTTATCTATTTCTTTTAATACTTGGCTCACACACACAAAAAGCCAGATGCCAGTTTGATATGTCTTTCCTTTTCCTTCCTTTCTTTTCCTTTTCCTGCTGTGATATCGCCATGTCTTACTGTGACATGATAATGCCCTATTGTGACCTCATATACTGCCAATGTGACATCACAATTCACAATTCGGATCTCACAATTCTCACATGACATTTAAATTATGTTACACCATCACAATTAACAATTGTGACATCACAATAGTGGCTATGACATCAAGGTATCACATTATAACATCATGCTATGCATTTGTGTCATCATAATACCCTATTGTGACTTGTGTTCTGTTTTAACCTCACAATTCACATTATAACATTAAAATTTCCTTTGTGACATCATGATTGCCCACTGTGACATCACAATTGCCCACTGTGATATCACCAGGACCATTGTGACATCACAGAGCCCCACTATGATATCACAATTCTATATTGTCACCCAAGAATGCCATATTGTTACCTCATGATGCCCAGTGGGAACATCACAATTGCATATTATAGTGAAACAACTCCCTGATTATGAGCTCCTGTTCTATAATTATAGCAGCACGGTTAACCTTTAGGACATCACAATTCCCAATTGTGACATCACAGTGACATGTTATGACAGCATAGTTCCACATTATGGCATTACAATACCCCACTGTAACAGCACCCTGCCCTACTTTGACATCATGATACTCACATCAGGAATTGTCAATTCCCCATTATGAACAGACAATTCTGCATTGATGTTACCGTTTTCTCTTGTGACCTCATAACTGCCCAGTGTGACATAAGTGCCCAAGATGACATCAAAGTCCCCTTTATAGTATCACAATTCATTTTTTTCACAGTATAATGATTCACTTTCACCTCAAGTTGCCCTGTGGTGACACTAACTTGGCCCATTGTGACAGCATCATTTCCAGTGTGACACCACAATTGCCCTATTATGACCTCACATTGCCCTCATTAGAGCAGCACAATCAACATTTATGATACCACAATTCCCCACTGTGACAACATAGTTGCACATTATTACATCACTGTACCAAATATGGCACCAAAATATTCCATTGTGGAATCATCATGCCTCATTGTGACTTCACACATCCTATTGTGGAATCACAGCACCACATTGTGACATCATAGTTCTCCATATGACTTCAGAATTCCCCATCATGATATCATAATCATCCATTACAGCATGATCATAAACCCTTGTCAAAACACAGTTCTCCAGTGAAAGGAGTAGATGCATGATTGTGACAGAACAGCACTACACTGTGACATCACAGCACCATATTGTGACTCCACTGTACCACATGATGAGACACTTTTCACTGTTACTTCACAATTTCCCATGGTGATCGCACATTGCCCTCGTTACCATATCAGTGTCCTCATTATGGTACCATGCCATTCCTTTATGGTGTCACTATGCCCCACTGTGACCTACATATTCCCTATTGTGATATAAAATATCCCATCATGACATCACAATTCTCTCCTGTGCCATCAGGATACCCCCATTAGGATCTCACTCTTCTCCCATTCTGACTTTGCAAAGCGACATCACTGGCTCATAATTTCCATTTTTATCACATAATGCTTCATTAGGGCCACATCACAACCTATGTTTACCTTAATTATGATTAGAAATTTTCCAAGGCACCCTTCTCCACTTTATACGGCTCCAAGCCCTAAAAAAGTGCTTGATTCAGACTTCTAAGATATATGTTTCAAATTGTTTCTGCTAAAAAATGCCTTCACTCGAATGTAACATTTGCTTTTTCAGGCATTTGAGAACTCTTTTCCAGTCCGAATATATGGGAAGAATTCTAATTTTTTTATCAATTTCTTTTAATACTAGGTTACACACACAAAAGCAGATATATGTTTGATATTTTTTTCCTTTTCCTTCCTTTCCTTTCTTTTACTACTCCTACTGTGACATCCCCATGTCCTACTGTGACATCATGACATCCTATTGTGACCTCGTATACTGCCAATGTGACATCACTATTCACAATTAAGATCTCACAATTCTCATCATGACATTTAAGTTATCTTACAATATCACAATTGCCATTTGTAACACCAGAATGATGGATATGACATCATGGTGTCACATTTTGGCATC
The DNA here is from genome assembly GCA_004027295.1 of Dolichotis patagonum. Lineage (NCBI taxonomy): Eukaryota > Metazoa > Chordata > Mammalia > Rodentia > Caviidae > Dolichotis > Dolichotis patagonum. The sequence goes on from PVJX010032882.1 coordinate 10,281, forward strand.
ATGCTATGCCTTTGTGACATCATAGTGCACTATTATGACATGTGATCTATTGTGACCTCGCAACTCCCAGTATGACATAGCAATTTTCCTTTGAGATATCATGATTGCCCACTGTGATATCACAATTGCCCACTGTGATATCACCAGGACAATTGTAACATCACAGTGACCCAGTATGATATCACAATATTTTATTGTCACCCTGTAATGCCATATTGTTACCTCATGATGACCAGTTGGAACATCACAGTTGCCTATTTTAGCAAAACTACTCCTAAATTATGAGCACATGTTTCCTATTTATAACATCAAAATTAACCTTTATGACTTCACAATTCCCAACTGTGACATTGCAGTGACATGTTATGACATCATAGTTCCACATTATGGCATTACAGGACCTCGTTGTGACACCACACTGCCCTATGTTGACTTGATGATACGCTCATCATGACTTGTCAATTCCCCATTATGACCAAAGAGATCTCTATGGATGTTACAGTTTTCTTTTGTGACATCATAACTGATCAAAGTGACACAAGTGCCCATTGTGACATCACAGTCCCCATTATTCCATCACAATTCCCTTTTTCACAGGGTAGTGATTCACTTTCACCTCAAGGTGCCCTGTGGTGACACTGGCTTGGCCCATTGTGACATCATAATTTCCGGTGTGACATCACAATTACCCTATTATGACCTCACAGTGCCCTCATTAGAGCAGAACAATCAACATTTATGATGCCACAATTCCCCACTGTGACAACATAGTTGCACATTATTACATCACTGTTCCAAATATGGCATCAAAATATTCCATTGTGGAATCATCATGCCTCATTGTGACTTCACACATACTATTGTGGAATCACAACACACATTGTGACATCAGAGTTCTCCATATGACTTCAGAATTCCCCATCATTATATCATAATCATCCATTACATCATGACCATAAACCCTTGTCAAAACACAGTTCTCCAGTGATAACAGTAGATGCATCCTTGTGACAGAACAACACCCCACTGTGACATCACAGCTCCCTATTGTGATACCACTGTACCCCAGGATGCATGTTTTTCACTGTTACTTCACAATTCCCCATCATGATCTCACATTGGCCTCATTATCATCTCAGTGTCCTCATGATGGTATCATGGCATTCCTTTATGCGGTTACTATGCCCCACTATGACCTCCAAAGTCCCTATTGTGACATCAAATATCACATTATGACATCAAAATTCTCTGCAGTGCCATCAGGAAACCCCCATTAGGATCTGACACTTCCCCCATTCTGATTTTATGAAGCCACATCATTAGCTCATAATTTCCATTTTGATCACATAATGCTGCAATAGTGCCCCATCACAACCTATGTTTACCTTAATTAGGATTAGAAGATCTACGAACGCACCCTATAACCATTCATGCAGCTCCAGGCCCACAAAATGTACCGGATTCACAGTTCTATGATTTATTTTTCAGTTTGTTTCTGCTAACAAATTAGTTTACTTGAATGTAACATTTGCGTTTTCAGGCATTTCAGAAATCTTTTCCAGTCTCAAGATAGTGGAAAAATTGCAATTTTTTTATCTATTTCTTTTAATACTAGGCTCACACACACAAAAAGCCAGATGCCAGTTTGATATGTCTTTCCTTTTCCTTCCTTTCTTTTCCTTTTCCTGCTGCGACATCGCCATGTCCTACTGTGACATGATAATGCCCTATTGTGACCTCATATACTGCCAATGTGGCATCACAGTTCACAATTCAGATCTCACAATTCTCACATGACATTTAAATTATGTTACAATATCACAATTGACAATTGTGATATCACAATAATGGCTATGACATCAAGGTATCACATTATAACATCATGCTATGCATTTGTGTCATCATAATGCCCTATTGTGACATCTGTTCTGTTTTAACCGTGCAATTCACATTATGATATTAAAATTTCCTTTCTGACATCATGATTGCCCACTGTGACATCACAATTGCCCACTGTGATATCACCAGGACCATTGTGACATCACAGTGCCCCACTATGATATCACAATACTGTATTGTCACCCAAGAATACCATATTGTTACCTCATGATTCCCAGTGTGAACATCACAATTGCATATTATAGCGAAACAACTCCCTGATTATGAGCTTCTGTTCTATAATTATAGCAGCACAATTAACCTTTATGACATCACAATTCCCAATTGTGACATCACAGTGACATGTTTTGAAAGCATAGTTCCACATTATGGCATTACAGTACCCCATTGTAACACCACCCTGCCCTATTTTGACATCATGATACCCACATCAGGAATTGTCAATTCCCCATTAGGAACAGACAATTCTGCATTGATGTTGCAGTTTTCTCTTGTGACCTCATAACTGCCCAGTGTGACACAAGTGCACATGATGACATCAAAGTCCCCATTATAGCATCACATTTCCTTATTTTTCACTGTATAATGATTCACTGTCACCTCAAGTTGCACTGTGATGACACTAACTTGGCCCATTGTGACAGCATCATTTCCAGTGTGACACCACAATTACCCTATTATGACCTCACATTGCCCTCATTAGAGCAGCACCATCAACATTTATGATACCACAATTCCCCACTGTGACGACATAGATGCATACTATGACATCACTGTACGAAATATGGCCTCAAAATATCCCATTGTGACATCATCATGCCTTTTTGTGTCTTCACACATCCTATTGTGGTATCACACCACCTCATTGCGACATCATAGTTCTCCATATGACTTAAGATTTCCCCATCATGATATCATAATGATCCATTACAACATCACAATAAACCCTAGTGATATCAGAGTTCTCCAGTGAAAAGAGTAGATGCATGATTGTGACAGAACAACACTCCACTGTGACATCACAGCACGCTATTGTGACACCACTGTACACCATGATGAGACACTTTTCACTGTTACTTCACAATTCCCCATGGTGATCTCACATTGCCCTCGTTACCATATCAGTGTCCTCATTATTGTACCATGCCATTCCTTTATGCTGTCACTATGCCCCACTGTGACCTACATATTCCCTATTGTGATATAAAATATCCCATCATGACATCACAATTCTCTCCTGTGCCATCAGGATACCCCCATTAGGATCTCACTCTTCTCCCATTCTGACTTTACAAAGCCACATCACTAGCTCATAATTTCCATTTTGATCACATAATGCTTCATTAGGGCCCCATCACAACCTATGTTTACCTTAATTATGATTAGAAGATCTTCCAAGGCACCCTTCTACACTTTATACAGCTCCAAGCCCCAAAAATTTGATTCAGAGTTCTAAGATATATGTTTCAAATTGTTTCTGCTAAAAAATGCCTTCACTTGAATGTAACATTTGCTTTTTCAGGCATTTGAGAACTCTTTTCCAGTCTCAATATATTGGAAGAATTGTAATTTTTTTTATCTGTTTCTTTTAATACTAGGTTACACACACAAAACCATATGTAAGTTTGATATTTTTTTCCTTTTCCTTCCTTTCCTTTCTTTTACTACTCCTGCTATGACATCACCATGTCCTACTGTGACATCATAACACCCTATTGTGACCTCGTATACTGCCAATGTGACATCACAATTCACAATTAAGATCTCACAATTCTCATCATGCCATTTTAGTTATCCTAAAATATCACAATTGCCAATTGTGACACCACAATGATGGATATGACATCATGGTATCACATTTTGGCATCATGCTATGCCTTTGTGACATCATAATGCACTATTATGACATGTGTTCTATTGTGACCTCGCAACTCCCAGTATGACATAACAACTTTCCTTTGAGATATCATGATTGCCCACTGTGATATCACCAGTACAATTGTAACATCACAGTGACCCTGTATGATATCACAAATTTGTATTGTCACCCAAAAATTCCATATTGTGACCTCATGCTGCCCAAAAGGAACATCCCCATTCCCCATGATAGCCAATCTACTCCCCAATTATGAGCTCATGTTGCCTACTTATAGCAGCACAATTAACATTTTGACATCATAATTCCCAATTGCCACATCACAGTGACATGTTATGACTTCATACTTCCACATTATGGCATTACAATACCTAATTGTGACACCACACTGCCCTATTTTGACATTATGATACCCTTCTCGAGACTTGTCAATTCGCCATTATGACCAGATAATTCCTCATTGATGTTACAGTTTTCTTTTGTGACATGATAATCTCCATGTGTGGCACAAGTGCCCATGATGACATCAGAGTCCCCATTATAGAATCAAAATTCCAATTTTTCACAGGGTAATGCTTGACTGTCACATCAAGATGTGGTGACTCTAGCTTGAGCCACTGTGACATCATCATTTCCACTGTGACACCACAATTACCCTATTATGACCTCACATTGCCAACATTAGAGCAGCAAAATCAACATTTATGTTACCACAATACTCCACTGTGACAACATCGTTGCACATTATGACATCACTATTCGAAATATGGCATCAATATATCCCATTGTGACATCATCATGCCTTATGGTGACTTCACACATCCTATTGTGGTATCACAACACCGCGTTGTGACATCATAGTGATCCATATGACTACAGAATTCCGCATCATGATATCATAATCATCCATCTCAGCATCACTATTAACCCATGTGACATTACATTTCTTCAGTGATAATAGTAGATGCATCATTGTGGCACAACAATCCTGCACTGTGAAATCACAGCGTCTTTTTGTCATACCACTGTATGCCATTCACACATACTTTTCACGTTTACTTCCAATTCACCATTATGTACTCACATTGCCCTCGTTATCGTCTCAGTGTGCTCATCATGCTATCATGCCATTCCTTTATGCAGTCACTATGCCCCTCTGTGACCTCCAAGTTCCCTATTGTGATATCAAAAATCCCATTATGACATCACAATTCTCTGCTGTGCCATCAGAATACCCCCATTAGGATCTCAGTCTTCCCCCATTCTGACTTTATGAAGCCACTTCATTAGCTCATATTTTCCATTTTGGTCAGATAATGCTCCATTAGGGCCCCATCACAACCTATGTTTACCTTAATTGTGACTAGAAGCTTTTGAAGGGACCCTACTTCACTTCATACAGCTCCAGGCCCAGAAAAAGTACTGGATTGAGAGTTCTAAGATTTATGTTTCAGCTTGTTTCTTCTAACAAAGGCCTTCACTTGAATGTAACATTGGCTTTTTCAGGCATTGAAGAACTCTTTTCCAGTCTCAAAATATTGGAAGAATTGTAATATTTTTATCTATGTCTTGTAATACTTGGTTCACACACACACAAAACCAGATGCCAGTTTGATATTTCTTTCCTTTTCCTTCCCTTTCTTTCTTTTCCTATTCCTGCTGTGACATCACCATGTGCTACTGCGACATCATAACGCCCTATTGTGACCACGTATACTGCCAATGTGACATCACAATTCACCATAAAGATCTCACAATTCTCACCATGACATTTAAATTATCTTACTAGATCAAAATTGCCAATTGTGACACCATAATTATGGATATGACATCACGGTATCACATTATAGCATCATGCTAGGCCTTTGTGACATTATAATGCCCTATTGTAACATGTGTTCTATTGTGACCTCGCAACTCTCCTTTTGACTTTACAATTTCCCTTGGTGACATCACAATTGCCCACTGTGATATCACCAGGACCATTGTGACACCACAGTGCCCCACTAAGATTCACAATGTTGTATTGTCACCAGACAGTGCCATTTTGTGAACTCATGATGCCCAGTTGGAACATCACCATTCCCCATGGTAGCAAAACAACTCCCCAAAGATGAGCTCATGTTGCCTAATTATAGCAACACAATTAACCTTTACGACATCACAATTCCCAATTGCAACATCACAGTGACCTGTTATGACATCATAGTTCCACATTGTGGCATTGCAATGCCCCATTGTGACACCACCTCACCCTATTTTGACATCATGATGTCCTCTTTGTGAGTTGTCAAAACCCCATTATGACCAGACAATTCCTCATTGATGTCACAGTTTTCTTTTGTGACATCATAACCTCCCAGTGTGACAGAAGTGCCCAGGATGACATCACAGGCCCCATTATAGCATCACAATTGCTTTTTTCACATGTTAATGCTTCACTGTCACATCAAGGTGCCTTGTGGTGCAATTACCTTGGCCCATTGTGACATCATCATTTCCACTGTGACACCACAATTACCCTATTAAGTCCTCACATTGCCCTCATTAGTGCAGCACAATCAACCTTTATGATACTACAATTTCCCACTGTGACAACATAGTTGCACATTATGACTTCACTGTACCAAATATGACATCAAAATATCCAATTGTGACATCATCATATCTTATTTTGAATTCACACATCCTATTTTGGTATCACAACATCGCATTGTGACATCATAGTTCTCCATATGTCTGCAGAATTCCCCATCATGATATCATAATCATCCATAACAGCATCAAAATAGACCCTTGTGACATCACAGTTCTCCAGTGATAACACTGGATGCACCATTATGAGAGAACAACTCTCCCCTGTGACATCACAGCACCCTATTGTGACACCACTGCACCCCATTATGACATACTTTTTACTGTTACTTCACAATTCCCCATTATGATCTCACATTGCCCTGGTTATCATCTCAGTGGCCCCATTATCGTACCGTGCCATTCCATTATGCTATCATGATGTGCAACTGTGACCTTAAATTTCCCTATTGTGATATCAAATATCCCATTATGACATCACAATTCTCTGGTCTGCCATCAGGATACCCCCATTAGGATCTCACACTTCCCACATTCTGATTTTATAAAGCCACATCATTAGCTCATAAGTTCCATTTTGATCACATAATGCTCCATTAGGGCCCCATTACAAATGATGTTTACCTTAATTATGAATAGAAGATCTTCGAGGGCACCCTACTACACTTCATACAGCTGCAGGCCAAAAAAAGGACTGGATTCAGAGTTCTAAGATTTATGCTTCAACTTGTGTCTGCTAACAAATTCCTTCACTTGAATGTAACATTGGCTTTTTCAGGCATTTAAGAACACTTTTCCATGCTCAAGATCATGGGAGAATTGGAAAATTTTTATCTATTTCTTTTAATACTAGGCTCCCACACACAGAAAACCAGATACCAGTTTGATATCTTTCCCTTTCCTTCCTTTCCTTTCTTTTCCTATATCTGCTGTCACATCACCATGTCCTACTATGACACAATAACACCCAATTGTGACTTCATACACTGCCAATGTGACATCACAATTCACAATTCAGATCTCACAATTCCAATCATGATATTTAAATTGTCTTACAACATTACAATTACCAATTGTGACACCACAGTGATGCACATGATATCATGGTGTCACATTATAGCATCATGCTATGCCTTTGTGACATCATAATGCCCTATTGTGACATGTGTTCACTTGTGACCTCACAACTCCCATTAGGACAATTTTCCTTTGTGACCTCATGATTGCCCACTGTGACATCACTATTGCCCACTGTCATATCACCAGGACCATTGTGACTTCACAGTGCCCCACCATGATATCACAATGTAGTATGGTCACCCAATATTGCCATATTGTGACCTCATGCTGCCCAAATGGAACATCACCATTCCCCATAATAGCCAATCTACTCCCAAATTATGAGCTCATGTTGCCTATTTATAGCAGCATAATTAACCTTTTTGACATCACAATTCCCAACTGCAACATCACAGTGACATGTTATGACATCATAGTTCCACATTATGGCATTACAATACCCAATTGTGACACCACGCTGCTCTATTTTGACATTATGATACCCTTCTCGTGACTTGTCAATTCCCCATTATGACCAGATAATTCCCCATTTATGTTACAGTTTTCTTTTGTGACATGATAACCTCCCAGTGTGGCACAAGTGCCAAGGATGACATCAGAGTCCCCATTATAGCATCAAAATTCCCCTTTTTCACAGGGTAATGCTTCACTGTCACATCAAGATGTGGTGACACTAGCTTGGCCCACTGTGACATCATGATTTCCAGCGTGACACCGCAATTACCCTATTATGAGCTCACATAGCCCTCACTAGAGCAGCACAATCAACATTTATATTACTACAATACCCCACTGTGACAACATAGATGCACATTATGACATCAGTTTTCAAAATATGGCATCGAAATATCCCATTGTGACATCATCATGCCTTATGGTGACTTCACACATCCTATTGTGGTATCACAACACCGCGTTGTGACATCATAATGATCCATATGACTTCAGAATTCCCCAACATGATATCATAATCATCCATTACAGCATCACAATTAACCCATGTGACATTACATTTCTTCAGTGATAAGAGTAGATGCATCATTGTGGCACAACAACACTCCACTGTGACATCACAGCGTCCTTTTGTGATACCACTGAACCGCATTCGGACATACTTTTCACCTTTACATCCAATTCCCCTCTATGTTCTTACAGTGCCCTCGTTATCTTCTCAGTGTGCTCATCATGCTATCATGTCATTCCTTTATGCAGTCACTATGCCCCACTGTGACCTCCAAGTGTCCCTATTGTGATATCTAAAATCCCATTATGACATCACAATTCTCTGCTGTGCCATCAGAATACCCCCATTAGGATCTCACTCTTCCGCCATTCTGAGTTTATAAAGCCAAATCATTAGCTCATAATTTCCATTTTGATCAGATAGTGCTCCATTAAGGCCACATCACAACGTATGTTTTCCTTAATTATGATTAGAAGCTCTTTGAAGGAACCCTGATACACTTCATACAGCTCCAGGCCCAGACAAAGTACTGGATTGAGAGTTCTAAGATTTTTTTTCAGCTTCTTTCTGCTAACAAATGTCTTCACTTGAATATATCATTGGCTTTTGTAGGCATTTAAGAACTCTTTTCCAGTCTCAAGATATTGGAAGAATTGTAATATTTTTAACTATGTCTTTTAAAACTTGGTTCACACACACACAAAATCAGATGCCAGTTTGATATTTCTTTCCTTTTCCTTCCTTTCCTTTCTTTTCCTATTCCTGCTGTGACATCACCATGTCCTACTGTGACATCATAACGCTCTATTGTGACCTCATATACTGCCAATGTGACATCATCATTCACAATAAAGATCTCACAATTCTCATCATGAGATTTGAATTATCTTACAACATCACAATTGCCAATTGTGACACCATAATGATGGATATGACATCACGGTATCACATTATAGCATCATGCTAGGCCTTTGTGACATTAAATTCCCTATTGAGACATGTGTTCTATTGTGACCTCGCAACTCTCCATTTGACTTTACAATTTCCCTTGGTGACATCACAATTGCCACTGTGATATCACCAGGACCATTGTGACACCACAGTGCACCACCTAGATATCACAATATTGTATTTTCACCCTACAGTGCAATTTTGTGAACTCATGATGACCAGTTGGAACATCACCATTCCCCATGATAGCAAAACAACTCCCCAATGATGAGCTCATGTTGCCTAATTATAGCAGCACAATTAACCTTTATGACATCACAATTCCCAATTGCAACATCACAGTGACCTGTTATGACATCATAGTTTCACATTATGGCATTGCAATGCCCCATTGTGACACCACCCCGCACTATTTTGACATCATGATGTCCTCTTTGTGACTTGTCAATACCCCATTATG